>LGSM01000005.1:0-196416 GCA_001314345.1 Phytophthora multivora | reverse complement strand
ACGACCCGCACACTGCCCATGCGCTTGGCGAATCAACGTTGCTTTTGGAAGGCAAGGGCCGCAAGTGCAAGACTTGAGCCCTCGAGCTGTGTCGTCATTTCAGGCTTGGCCGTTTTTATCGTCCTCACCACACGGGTGTTTCGAAAACACTGTTTTCACAATGTGAAATTCACATGCATCGCTTGGCAAAGAGAAAGTGCACGTCCAATCACCCCGATCACCTGCACAGAAACCTCAGCATGTGCTGCGGTATCGCGGTGGCTCGCAAGACATTGTCAACACGGTGGAAGTTAAACGCAATAGCAGAGTGATGGTCTTTCATCTTTTGACTTTGTTTTTGTATTGGCTGCCGTACGGGAGACCGTGACGCTGGCGACGTCGATCAAGTGTCTTCGCTTATTGGCTAAAATTCCGCCGAAACTCTCGATGTTGAAGCCGTATTGCGTACGGGTCACGTCGGGTTCAGGAGGTGCAATAGCCCTCAGGATCGCAAAAGGCCAAAATCATTCCGCAATTTGCCTCCGAGCGTGCAAGTCCGCCGCAAACACAGCAAGAAGCCCCTACCACAAAAGTGAAACCGCCATGTCGGAGCTTAACGTCAATGCCGCCAACGTCCGCGTGCTGGGCCATGTTTCTGACGCTTTCCGCCGTGTCCTGACGCCCGACGCGCTGCGCTTCCTCGCCTTCCTACATGAGCAGTTCGAGCCGCGTCGTCAGGCGCTGCTGGCCGCGCGTGCGCAGCGTCAGAAGGAGCTGGACGCCGGTGTTCTCCCGGACTTCCTACCCGAGACCGCCTATATCCGCGAGGGCGACTGGAAGGTGGCATCTATCCCTGCCGACCTGGCCGACCGCCGCGTTGAGATCACGGGCCCCGTGGACCGCAAGATGGTTATTAACGCGCTCAACTCGGGTTCCAAGTGCTACATGGCTGACTTCGAAGACTCGACAGCCCCCACGTGGTTCAACCAGGTAGACGGCCAGGTCAACCTCATTGATGCCGCGCGCAAGACCATCTCGTACACGCACCCGCAGACAGGTAAGAAGTACACGCTCAACGACAAAGTGGCGACGCTGTTGGTGCGCCCGCGTGGCTGGCACCTTGACGAGGCACACGTGCTCGTGAACAACCAGATCATGTCTGGCTCACTCTTCGACTTCGGTCTCTACTTCTTCCACAATGCGCACGAACTGTTGGCCCGCGGCTCAGGACCGTACTACTACCTGCCCAAGCTCGAGCATCACTTGGAGGCCAAGCTGTGGAATGACGTGTTCGTTGCCGCACAGGGCTACCTGAACATCCCACAGGGATCTATTCGTGCCACCGTGCTGGTGGAAACCATCGTGGCCGTCTTTCAGATGGATGAGATCCTGTACGAGCTGCGCAACCACTCGTCGGGCCTCAACTGTGGCCGCTGGGACTACATCTTCTCGTACATTAAGAAGTTCCGCAACCACCCCAAGTTCGTGGTGCCGGACCGTTCGTCGGTTGGCATGACTACGCCCTTCATGGCTGCGTACGTGAAGCTGCTGGTGCGCACATGCCACCGTCGTGGCGCCCACGCGATGGGCGGCATGGCGGCTCAGATCCCCGTGAAGAACGACCCCGAGCTTAACAACAAGTTCATGGCTGCTGTAACGGAGGACAAGTCCCGCGAGGTGGCTGCGGGTCACGACGGCACGTGGGTGGCACACCCAGGCCTCGTGAAGATCGCACTGGACGCGTTCAGCAAGATGTCGGGTCCGAACCAGATCTCGTACGTTCCCGAGGCCGGCAAGGACATCACTGCAGCTCAGCTCATCGAGCCCCCGACGGGTGCGATCACGTACAACGGTCTGGTGGAGAACATCGATGTGTCGCTCGTGTACACGGAGGCGTGGCTGCGCGGCAGCGGCTGCATCCCGCTCCACAACAAGATGGAGGACGCTGCTACGGCCGAGATCTCGCGTGCACAGGTTTGGCAGTGGATCCGTCACAGTTGCAAGACAGTGGAGGGCAAGACCGTGACGAAGCCGCTGGTGTTGGACATTCTGAAGGAGTGCGTCAACAAGCGGTCTCTGAACGCCGCTCCGGGCAACAAATGGGCGCTAGGTGGCGAGATCATGGGCAAAGTGCTGACGGGCGACGATATGGTGGACTTCCTCACTCTGCCGTGCTACCCGCGCATCGTGCAGCTCGGCTCGAGCATCTGAAGCTAAAGTCCCATCGCTGCAAAACGCATCTTGGCATGCCAAGGACGAGCTGACTGAGCGATCCGAGCGGTTGGAGTGTTGAGCGGTGGGACTTCTTGGTGGTGGCAAGATGGAGTGGAATCATTTCACTGAAATGCCTCTGAGTGAGTAGCACTGATGCATGTATCACTGCAGGCAAGAAGGACAAGTTGTCGTTACGATATTTTATAATTGAATGCATCACGAATTGAAAGCATTTTTCTTACGTACTCTTACGTAGTTGTGCTGCGGGGCCACCTCTACTGGTAGGTTTCCTCGTTGTTGTTGTCTGTGGGCGTGTCGTCTACTCCGTCGCCATTTTCACTAACCTCGTGAAGGGTTTCAAGGAGCATCCAATTCTTGAAAAGTAAGTCGATGTCTTGCAACTCCCCCGGATTGCTCGTCGGGTCTCCACAGCGCAAATTGTTCACTTTTTGTCCAAGGCGATACCCACCCAGCTCTGCAGGCCACTCCGGATCGTCGCTAGGAACCACAAAGCGCTGTGGTACCTGCCGATTGCTATAGATCTCGTGATATTTCTGCAGTGCTGGAAGAAAATAGCGGTTCCAACGACCTTCTCGAGCATTCCAGTTGAAGCCCAGCTCGCTCAGATCCTCCAGTTGATACTGTGGCAGTTTATCCTTGCAACGTCGAAGCTCACTCGTCCAGTAGCCCAACTTGTATCCCCACGTCGAGCGTGGCCACGCATCATCTCCAACAGGAACCATAAATGACACCGGCACGAAGAGATCCCCATGCATTGAGCTGTATGTCCGCATCGCTGGCACAGATACCTCTTCCCACAGGAAACGTTTCCAATCTCTGACGTCTGGCAGTCCCAGCTCCTGCAGTTTTTCTCGGATTTCGTCCAAACTTCGTTTTCTTCCGGGCTTCTTGGCCACTGCAGAAGCCTTCAGAAATCGCGAGATGGTCGTTCCTAGCTTCATCCCCTGCAGCTCGTCAGGCCATTGCTCAGCTTCTGGATTCTGACTGCTGGGGATGATGAAGCGCAACGGAACGGCAAAATGCCCGCGGAGGCGCTGAAAAGTCTGCAACGCAGGCACCAGCAACTCAAACTGGCGCTGCTGATGCGCTGAGGAGCGGGTGCTTTGGCGTCGGAGCTGTGTGTGAACGCAGGAGCGACACTGGAGGCGTCGAGCCGTCAAAGGCATGGTGAGAGTCGCACAATGGATAGGTATAAAAAAAACTAGTATACTGATCTGCTTTAATTGCACCATTCCGATGGTGCTTCACATGGTCACATACGGTTTATCCACTGTCAAGTGAAGGAAAGGAAATCATCCACTGTACTCTAGCCATACCTGTACGTAAGTACTGTAGTATAATACGAGGCAGTCGTTCATTACCTGGAGAGACTTCTGCTGCTGGCACGAAGAGCGTTGCTTGAAGCGTATCGTGCTTGATCAGCTTCCTGACGGGCACGCTCGAATTCTTCCTGTTGCAGTCGACGAGCCTGCATTTCCGCCATACGAAGCTGCTCACGATCTTCAGCCAGAACGAGTTCTCGCACAGTGTAATCATCGATGCGGCCAACCTTTTCAATGGGCACGCGGTGCTTGAGCTTGGGTAGCAGCCATAGCAGCACGTTCGGATCGCTGTACGACTCGTAGAGACGCGGGTCGGATACCGCCTTCACGTTTGAGTACGGGTCTAGCATGAAGATGAGGCTGGGATCCATCCCCACTTCTTCATAAGCGACAATGTCGGTGGGGCGGTTTCCAAATCCTGCAACGAATACCGGATGCTCAATAATGCGACCTGCGTGGATAAGAGTCAGCTGCAGCTCGTTCAAGACTTGAATCTTGAAAATATGCGGTGTCTTGTTCACAACTTCAGTAAACAGCGCACCCGTAAGGCCAGTTGAATTCGTGATGAGGACTCCTGGCGGAAGCGGAATCGATTGCTGCACTGCTTTCTCCAAGTGTGTTCGTGAAGCGGACGCCCAGTCGAGTGGGCGAGCTGTGAGATACACGATTCGCATGCCCAGTTCATGCAGTTTGGTGAAGAAGTCACAGGCCCCCGCATGTAGAAAATCGTACTGGCCTAGACGCAAAGTGCGGATGTGGCCCTCTACGTCACTGATGGTAAGCGTGCCGTCCAAATCGACCACAACTACCGATTCATTCGGTCCCCAGAGATGCAGCTTCGCATCTACATATCGGACTGTGTTCGTATACTTTTGGTAGTGCTCGAAACGCACGTGGTTCGGATGTTCTTCCGACAGATCAGCGAAGCACAAGTCTCCAGGAGGGATCATAACACCACTCGTGATGAATGTGCAGCGACCGCGTTCCTGCAGCTCCATTTTGGTCGGCATTTCCTTGCCATTTACCAAGATCCTCACCATATCGCCGACACCTGTTGCATAGCTTGAGCGGAAGCGTGACCACGAGAATGATACGTGCCACGACGTCGTAAGATACTTCCCCTCCGTGTTCTTCACCGCCACAATGTCCACTGCATTGCCTGCCATCTTATACGATGGAGGGGTTGCTTGTTGGTCTTCCATTGGGGCTACTTGCAACGCGTTACTATTGGCACGCGGCAGTTCTCCTCGGAACGATCCATCGGCGCTCATCGTTCCTGTGGCAGTGCTGCTACTGCTGTCACTGTGCTTCAGGCCTCTCGAGGATGAAAAGAGTCCCGACTCCTCCGCTGATGGCTTTCCCCCCGGTTTGTCTGTTGACGCCAACGCTGGAAAGAGCTCGTAGTTGGCGGGGGACACAGGGCCCGGAGGCTGCACGGGCACCTCACCAGCGCCCCCCTCTTCCACTGGTGCAGTACTGGCCATGGGCGCGGCCTCCTTCGCGACTACAGTAGCCACAGGGATGCTGGGGCCCACACCGAAGAGGTCGTAGCTTTCGTGATCGTCCAATGCGCTCGTAGACACTGACTTGACCGGCGCGGGGGGAGGTGGAGGCACGGATGGCCCCCCAAAAAGGCTCATGGCTTCAAAGTCGTCGATGTCACCAGTAGAAGAAGCTTTCACAGGTGCAGGGATTCCCGCAGACGTAGAGGTGTCATGGGACTTTGAGTCCATTGCGCACAGAGTGTGAGGCAGGGGGCTTTACAGCTATCTAAATGGGACGGTAGCGTAATAAACGCTCAAAGCAAAACTGTGCTGGCATCGTCTTCAAGGCCGGTAAAGGATAAAACATAACTATCCAAAAGGATAGAACTGAGAGAAGTTGAGCACTTTCATAAGTATATCAGTTTTGATAAGTATCCAATTCTCATGTCTCATTCGATCAGGATAAAAACAGTTTTACGGTTCAAACAGTATTTGTTGAAATCAACAAAAAGCCAAAAAAGCATAAATAGTTTCCTGACTGGGCAATGGACGCGCTATTGGATCGCTTGTGGGAGCTCGCGAACGAGGACGATGACCCTCGAAGCGTACGTCGCAGCGAACGTGTAGCGGAGGCACGAGCTCTCTGGAGAGCGCTAGAGGTTTTGTTAGTATCGCTGGGACCCAAAGAATTAATTGTCGGGGATGGAACTTTCACTAAGACGTTAGCTTGCGTTCGATCTGTTCTGAGCGATCTAAGCTATTGGGTGGATGTGCCGCCTGTCACTGGCAGCTCTACTGACGACAACTTTATGACAGTCTTTGTGTGCGTCAATCGGGTGCTGCTAAAGATTGCGAGCAGAGGCGAACTTGAGCGTGAAGCGCTGGTTCGGGATGGTGTTGCAGACCAAATTGTCCGTTGTAGCGAATCCCACGAGCTATCATCAAATTTGTCGGCCTTCGGGGCAGCTGCGGCACTGCAAACGTTGGAATTGTTGGCGATGGACAGCAAGAACCGATCAAGTTTACAATTTGCGCACGTTATTCGAGCTTGTATTGCGTTGATGAACACACACGGGAGTGTACTAGTAGTGCAGCTTCGAGGATGTCAATTTCTGCGTCAGATGACGCTTGAGGAGGGCTGCAAAGAGCGAATAGGACGGAGTGGTGGTTTACAGTCGGTGACGAGAGCTCTGTCACGCTTTGGCGAAGAGGCTGAGCTTGTGGTTACAGCGCTAGATGTGCTCTTGTTCCTCTGTGTTGAGCTGGGCTACCGTGAGGATCCAAATAGTGTCTCATTCCGTAGTGCTAACTCCACGGTTTTCCATGAAGTTGTAAGGGCTGTCGTTGATGCGATGCGTGTACTACCACTGGTTGAACTCGTACAAGCCAGAGCCATTGCTGTCCTTAACAGGTCCGTATTGTGTGGGAGTCAATCCCTTTCGTAATTTTTAAAACTGATAATGTCTACCTACGTCTGTATGAACAGTATTGCCATGCATTCACCAGTAAAGAAATTGTTGTGCTCCCTTAATATCTGGGACGTCGCTGAGAATGGGTTATCATCGACAGCAACGAATGAAGCAGCAGGTGACTTTGTAAAGCTACTAGATACACTACTTCGTGACCCCGCCACGTGGGAATCGCTTCAGCAAATGGCCGACAGCTCGCTTTCATCCGATCAGAAAGTAACAAAACCTCGGTACGCTATACTGGTTTCTGTTTATTTATCGAAAGGAACCTGACACAAGCTCCTCGTGTGTAAAGGTTGAAAGGTTTAAGGGACCAAGTGGAGGCGCTACAATATAGCCATGTTGAAAGTAAAGAAAGTAGCGCCTGTGTGGAATTCGTCTTAGCCAGGTTGCAGAGTTTACTGGGTGAACAGGTCGGTGGGCTTTCAGGAAACTCATCCAGTCTGCAAAAGGATCAAGATCGACTGGTATCAACGGACAGAAACAGCATGGGCAACGATGGCTATGGTCAATTCATGCATACAAGCACACACCCAACAATGTATTCGCGGTCATCGACACATTCGGATGGGAACAGTGATGACGAGCTTCCAGTAGACCCAGCACAGAGTTTAGATTCCGGGAACGATCTACTTGGCGATGATGCAATCGAGCTACTTGAAGATGATACCACCGGATACTTTAAGAAATTTCTCCAGCAATCGCAGAGCAGCAGTCCGATTACCGTTTCCAGCTCTCTTAGCTCTCCTACGAGCTCAGCGACTGACCATGTTAATGTCTTGTGTAAAAGGCCTAACGGTGCCAACATTTGCGCAAAAGTCCGTTCACAAGACAGGAGGAACCCTGATTCTGTTGCGAAAAATCCCAGTACAACAAATAAAATTGCAGAAAACTGGTGTGAAGCTAACAAGTGTGAAGAACAAGACATTCAAACTAGATATCATCGTCCAAGCACATCGGATATGGAAGTTGAAAATTGGCAAACTCTTTACGAAGCGAGCCAACGTGAAGTGCGAAGAGTTCAACATTCTTTCCGCGAGTTGAATGATCGGTATCGTGTTGTCCTTCGTCGTTCAAAGGAGCAAACCAAGTTGCTAGCTCTACAAAACACGCGTATTTCGAGCCATGGAAACGAGCACCAACAACTACTTCGACGTATGCGTACCCTTGAGGCTTCTTTAGAAGAAACAGACCGTCGGTACCAAGTGGAACGAGCCCTTCGATCGGCAGAAGCAGCGCAATGTGAACAACTCTCACTAGCACTTAATGATTCTGTTCAAGAAGCAAAATCACTCGCTGCTCAACAATCAAGCACGGCTCGCGAGCTACAGCAAAAGGAAAATATGCGAACCGAGTACATGACGCGCACTCGCGAGAGTAAACAGGACAAGCAACGCGTGGAAGTCGAACGGGACAACGCGCTAATACAAGTCCAGATTCTTGAGCTGGAAAAAGTAAGCATTCTTTGACAGGGGATGGTTTCTCAATTCGCTAACAGTGCTTGATACTACAGACCGAAGTTCTACAACAACTTGCAGCATGTCGACGAGAAGGACATGAGTGTCTCTTGATGAGAGAAGAAGATATCGATGCTCGACGTCCTGGGGTGTTTAGCGAGCTGGCTAAGACAGCAGGCAGTAAACAGACCCAGGCTCCTCGAAACAACTTATCACGCCGAAACTCCCTTCCTACCGATACGCTTGCTACCCATTTATCTGAGACGACCAGTTCAAACTCATCAACTAGTCGACTTGCCAGCGTTTTCCCCCTACACACTGGAATCGACGAAGATCTTAACGATAACCCGAACACTATCGAAACTTCCGAGATACAAAGTTGCCTGGTCTCGGTGTTCGAGTTGCTGGATACTTCAATCGAAGAATCAAGCGAGGGCGTTCATGTATCGACCGTTCGTCGATTCTTCATGGAGAGCGGATTGGTCCAAGCCCCAAATGTGCTCCCTGCTGATGTTGATGTCATTTTGGCGGGTGTTTTGGCTCAAGTTCAAGCGAATCGGAAGAACTCAATCGTTCGGAAAGACTTCAACGACACGTTACAACGGACAGGGACTCCACCTACCGGCTGGGCAAAGACAAAAAGAAGCCTTTCACCTTCAAGATCGGGGAGCATTGGCAATGACGTCAAACGCTTCCGGTTCTTCAGTCAAGATTCCTTCAACGAGGCCGTGACATTGGTTGGTATCCGTAAATTTCCGCGTTCCGACCTCCTTCGTGTGCTGCAAACCGTTGTAGCACTGTATCTTCGCCCTTATACGCGTCAACGACAAACTCCCATGATACACCCAGCCATTCAACGAAGCAGATCATCGTCAACATGTTCACTGAATCGGAGGCCCAGTACCAGCGCTGGATCACCATCTCAAGTTTGTACCCGAGCTATGAAAAGCATTTTGAATGGTCTGGCACTTCACTTGGGGCCCGGTAATGATAATTCGTACCTGCGAACCTCAAGAGGTACAAACGAAGGAGAAGTTCACTGTCACTCGGACCCACCATCATCGACGAACCGATCTCACAAAAAGGAAGAAGTGGTGTTCTCAATGCTGGAAATGAGTGGAGTACTAAGTCGAGAGCAGCGACCACTCGGAACAATTTGTGAGTTTTACAGTGCTCAGCATTTCCCCAACGCTAGTGCAGCAACCGCAATCTCTATAACGAAGACGGAGCTCTTTGGATTGAGCTTTGAGCTGTTGCTCAGCTTCGCAATCGATTTTGAGTTGATTCCGTCCTTCATGGACCGCGTGAGCTTGAAACACTTGCACACGGAGGTTGCTGCTCTGCTCAAAGCCTACTTCGCACTACATGACAAGGACCCGCCCACAGGTGCTGATGCTGAAACGTTGAAGAAAGTTGCGTTTGGCATGGTCCTAGCTCGCCTTGCACTGGAACTTTTTAGTACGAAGCCCGGATATGAAACACCCGAGCGACAAGTTACAGGACTCCTTCAGTGGCTTGACAACTCGTCTGGTCGCGAAAAAATCATGCGGAAGGCTGGCATTCCACTCGTCATTCGCTTCAGTAGACAACTCTACGTCACCAAGAAAAATAGTTAAAATCAATGGATTACTTCACTAGACAGTCTGGATCTCGAGGCTTGATCCACTAAATATTAGCTGGTCAAGTGGCAATGGACTGATCACACGAATGCTCTGGTGCTCAGGATCGTTAGGAGCACGTCGCAGAGGACACAAAAACTCATTTGCTCCGTTTTCGTAGCGAGATTCAGTCGATTTACTTGTTTCGCTTTCCGTAATTTTGCCCGATGCTGTAGAGAAGCCATTGTGGGCTATCGAGCCAGACATTTCTGAAGCGCACGAGCTCGCCACCTGCAAAATAACTGGAACACCCTCGGGAATAATTGAATTACGGCGGATATTGCCCTTGGAATCAAGAATTTGGAGTTGCAGATGCCCCATGGCTCGTGACCCACTAAAGTAAACGACGCCAACCTTGGCTGGTAATTTCAGACGCGGCGAATCCTCCAATATTGAGACAACCTTCAGGCAATTGGAAGAACACAGAACGTTGCCTACGTGATTTCGAAGGAAATGCTGGTGCACTGCTTCAAAGACACACTTCACCCCAATCAACATTAGTACCATATCGCGTGGTAGTGATGACAAATTTAGTTTATACATGTACTCACCTCGATATTCAAAAACTTGTCCAATTGGAGCCTGTAGGGGTCATCTTCGGGCTCTGTCCAGGATGCGAATGTGTTGAGTCGATCTTGAAGAATAGATTGGAAACTTTCTAGGCTAAACCCTCCCATAGAATTGCCACATTGTTCTGGTTGTCGCAGAAGTTTTACCCAGCGATCAGGAGTGCGGTTTCCTCTCAACTCGATGGATAATTTCCAGCAAGCCAAGTCTAGCGGTAGACGCCGATTGCTCACCTGTAAGAAACATTTTACATTAGTTTGCCATAGTCCAGAAGTACTTCAAGTTGTTTTTTGTCAACTCACCGATTCAAGCCGCTCAATATCGCGCAAAACTTCCGTCCGAATTTGCTCAAGTATTTCCCGTTCACGGTGCACAAGAGCTTCTAGAGGTTTGCGGCACTCGAACTCACCACTCTTCGACGGTAAAACGATACTGCCCAAGTTCTCTCTGAAATCTGCAATGTGCTCCAGCATTATCAATACATCCATGTTTGGAGCTAACCGAGAAGACAGCAAATTTGCTGGGATTTGACAACCACGATGTACAGCCAGTACCGCCAGTTGACTTGATAATTTCTCTTGACGATGCTTGCGAATATTCTGAGGGTCCCATAAGGCTGAACCCTCCAATTGTAACGTTCCTCCAGCCAACACCTCTGTCAAAATGGGAGGCCCGCACGATTCACTGATCCACAAATCTGGAATAGCGTTAATTATTGACCCCCACGGAATTGTTGCCAGCTTTTTGATCAGAAATACAGCTTCTGGGAGGGTCATTTGGGCTGCAATTCCAATCGACTGAAGCTGTATACTGTCTTCCCCGTTTGGCCACGCATTTAGTACGAGGTCTAGACATGATTGTACAAGTATCAGGTCCTGCGGTCTCAATCTTGGTATGTAAACACTCGAAATGATTCCACGAAGAGTCATTTCTGTCCATACTCCGTGCCTCGAAGGACTGGGAACTTCCGTGGTGGAAGTACACGTAGATGCTTCCTGCCGTAAGGCCACCAATGAGCGAATCACAGCACATAATTCTGCGTCTCCGAATTCCCCTTCCGATTTCCATCCACCAAACGAAAAATGATCTCGACAAGAAATAAGCGCGTGAAAAACACCAAGCTGCTTCAAGCACTTTTCCTTGCTCTCGCTCAATAAAGTAGTGCCTGTCGATGCGGCACTGGGGTGAGGTGTGATAGTACTAGTAAATATCAATTCCTCCAGCTCGTGCTTCAGAATAGCAAACGTGTGGTGTAAACTTCGCTTCAGTGAGAGAAACCCGCCGCCCCATTGTCGTTGAATGGCAGTCTTGCCCATCTGTATCGAAGCAAAATCAACTTGTTGCATACCTTGAGCATCTGAATGGAAATTGGTTATTGAAATCCATAAACGGAAGTCGGAATGACTTCGACCATCCTCCAGAGACTCATAGATGCGACTCAGTTGCACGAATCGTTTCTGGGACGTTTGTAGATTGGGCAGTACTACCCAATGTCCCTTTTCCATGGCTTGCAATAGTATACTTTTGAAATCGCCTTCATCGGCCAATAGCAACTGGATTGTATCTGAAGTGTCCATGGTTGCTCCTGCTCGACTTGCCACATTGGTGACGGCATCCATGAAATCGATACTAGGCGGGCAAAACACGACTAGAGGAGCTGTTGAGCTGGAGAATATTTGCCACATGTAGAATAGATCGCGATGTCTGTCAGGCTTTTGGGTCATGCTCGTGTGGGCAAGCGTTGCGACAACAGTTGGGAGCGTAGGCGTGTTGGTTTCCGCCTTTAACACGTTGGAATGTGGGAGGGTAGAGACAGTGTGAATTCGCTGCAACTCTCGCCCTGCAAAGCTTTCGATCTCACTTATCAATCGATGTGGATAGATCGCAGAGACGATGCACAGTCGTGTGAATGCATCCAGAGGTACTGATACCTCCCAATCTGCTGAGCTTCTCGTGCCTAGATTATGGAGGGCCTTCCACGCGGTTTTACCGTCTTTTAAACTCTCCATCCTTGATATAAACTGCCGCAATTCCCCAGAGGCCTCTGCCAGGTAGCAGATAGCCGACCAGTCCGTAGATTTCATACCTTTAGCTCGTAGTGCTAGTAAACCCTTTAACGTGGGTCTGCATGTATCGTGGTCTCTTCGGTCAACTAGAGCCACTAGACGCCCCAGCATTTCCCCATCACTCGCTTGATGGCTGTCCAACACTTGCGTCTTCACCAGCGCTTCCTCTTCTTCCATACGCCGCTGCCAAATATGAAATGCTAGTAAAAATCGAAAGAGCAGGCGATCTTCGTCGCGAAGATTCATCTCAACGCTCTGCTGGAGATAATTTGTGAAGCAAGCCATGACCACCTCGACGTTTCCGTCGGCTTTGCTGCATGTTTCACCAGCGCGAACTAACATCCGCCAAACTAGGGACAGTGGGAACATTTTATCTGCAAAAGTGTTGGTAACATGCATCACACCATTGAATTCTCGCCACGCCCACACTGCATCCAGACATCTCTTAGCAACAGTCGAATAACTGGCCAAACTGCTCCAGTGTGAATGGATTTTAGCTCTCGCTTCAGTTCTCGTACTTTCAAGGGTTTGAGCTGCACTGCGATTCGCGACAATCCGGAGAGCTTTGGAGCTGTCCGAGTACACATTCTCGGCCTTTTCAGTGCTAAAGAAGTCGAGGAGTTCTTCTTCAAGCCCAAATATCTGTTCGTCACAAATGATCATCTCGTTCTTGAGTGTGCGGATTTCGGTGAGCTCTCGAAGTCGCCCTTGGGCCTCTAAAAGCTTTTTCAGCGCTTGCTGCTCAACAAAAGCTGCTGTCATTTCGAACCGAATCACAGTTAACTGGCTCAAATACCCCGACAACCATTCTGGAACGGCATCTGAGTCTGTGTAGGTAAAGAAAACCCTGCACGCGTCACTGTAAAACTCGAGGATAGACGGTTCTACTGTAGTTTCTTCAGCAAGAAGGCACCAGCACCGGTAGCCATCACTTGTACGGTTGCGGTCGAGGTTTACCGCATCAAATAAAGATCGTCGTTTAGCGTTAACAAATGAATGCAAGCTTTCCATGCGCTCTTCGCAGATATTCGTCAAAATTAATGGCGCCTCCAGCTTGATACTCGTCTCCACCGCTCTCCAAACCCCCCTATCAGTTGAAGTATTGCTAGCAGATACGACGGCGAGTTTCTGGGAGCTCAGGTGCGACTTCAGCCAGTCTGTAGCCACTCCATAAGGGTCAATAAGTAGAGGTAGGCGGTAACACTGTAGAGCTATCACGGCGTTCTCCAGCGCACTTTCATCATTAGTGAGCATCCCCGTAACTTTCATCCGGCTAATATCCACGTCCCGAACGAGGAAAACCTCGTTCAAACATCGCCGTGAAGGTGACGGGCTCACTGAACAGTTTTCAATCGCTTCTACCCATTGCTGATATAGTTGTAGCCGTAAGGGCCGAGTCAAGCACGAAGCGTACGCTGTTGTAGCTGTTGCAAGCAGCCAATCTCCTTTCCAATATGTCGCAAACTCTGTATAAAAATTCAATTTCAGCTGCCAGCTCTCACGAGTGGAAGACAACACTTTCCACGCAGCGTTCGTCAAGTGCAGCAGTGAAGTTGTGTCTTGTAGGCGTTCATCTGCGCGTTGCCTCTCCATCTCCGACGTGTCTCGTAGTTCGTTTGTCTGTCTGGAGGACGCATTTTGGTCGTAGATGTCCATTTTGCTTTTGACAACTTGAGCTTCCACAAGTTTAAGCTGCTCTTGCTCTCGATGGACTTGATCGTACTTAGGTCCAGCTAGGATAAAATCCCGGGCAAATGCGATGCACTTTAGAACCCACTCACTCAGAACGCCAGCGACTTCATGCACAGACGCGAACAAATCCTTATCAAAATCCGGCGATCTGCATATCGGGAGTAAAGTGCTAACCATCTTTTCAGTGGCGTTCTTGGGGACATCGAACGCCATCAATCTTTCCCAAAATTCAGCAGTATCTATCTGCAACGCAACGTTCTTCCAATAGTTCATGATAATTTCGTCAGGGTCCATTTCATCACGCCCTTCAACTGGCTCAATCCCAAGAATCACACCAAGACACTCGGACAGTTGGTAAATCGACGACGGAATACGCTCCACGGATGCGAACTCGCGGATGTGCTCGCGAAGACTCCATTGAGCCTCATTAGTAGTCTCACTAACTCCCTCCACACTGCCGGAAGATTGTTCAATTGCTGTTTTTCCCTTCAAATCACCGCCGTCAGTCGTACTGATCTTCTTGTCTTCTGATTTGCCATCCAAGTCCTCGCAGTCGAACGCTTCATAATATACTTGCAACGCCTCTTTCATCTGGACAAACTCACGACGGGAATCGCAGATCAAGTCTTGATACTCTTGTGTAACAGTAGCAAGTCGCTCGCGCTGTGTAGTAACCAAAGTAGTAGCTAGCTCCAGTCCTCGAGTCAACTTATCTGCTGTCATTTTCTCCCGCTCTGTGCTGGCAGACATCCTCCGCCTGAATTCGGTCTTGTATTGAACTTCTGGAAGTAGCAACTCCGCTTGAGTCTGCTCCATGTCGAGGATCTTCGCTGTTTCGTCAATAAATTCCAACCCGGTCTTGTAGCGAGTGAGATTTGCTGAAATTGCGCGTTCAAGTCGATCAAAGTGAGAAACAAACAGAGCCACGTGATCAACGAGCATTGCTGGGTCCACAGTCATAAATGGAGGCACACTTAGGCTTTTTTCACTGGTTACCTGGCCATTTCCAGATTCCAAAAACCGACGTGATGTATTGTACACTTGGACAGCAGCTTCCGAAATCTGAGAGAACTCCTGCTTTTCTAGCGTTGGAGAGGCTTGAACAAGACACTTTCGAGCCATTGCAATCATCGAATTCTCCGGCATCACGCCAACATAATTAACATTGCAGGCTTTTAGAATGTTCGGAAAACGCCATAAGATCGGCGCCCAGACCGCATTATCCAAAGTATCCGCAGAGCTTGATGAAGGCGAAAATATCAATACAATCTGGAGATTCTGTCGCACAAGATGGAAGAAATGATCCAGTGTCGAACTCTTCGACCGTATCACAGCCGGTTTGTTGAGGCTTGTGGTCACAGTTTCAGACGAAAGAGGAATTCGTTCTTGATGGACGCTTTCACGGAGAATGGAAAGGATTTCTTCATCCAGATCCTCGTACGTGACCACGTCAGAGAGTGAGTCAAACCCACCAAGAAATTGGTCCAGAATTCGATAAATAGGCGATTCTGGATCCAAAAAGCAATCTTTCACGATGAGAACCACGGATGAATCACGGGTACGAACGCTTTTTAGCATAGCAACTCGAAATGCCGAGCACCACTTGCTATTGTGCGACACCTCCTCGGATGCAGTTTGGGAAATACGGTAAACGGATGGTGCTTTCTTGCATACGAAGGATGCTAACCGTGTGATAGTTACTAGTTTCCTCCCTCTTGTACCAAGAAATAGTACCGCATTGTTATTCATTCGTAGCAGCCGGGTCATCCGCAAAATGATCTTGACGACGTACGGACAGAGAACAATCTCAAGGGTCTCTCCGCTATTCAGTGAACTCGTCCCGGTATGAAACATCGCTCTCATGTTTCTTTCAACCACAACGTCAACTTTGGCCATTTCGCTGAGCTCACGGTATCCATTGCGATACGTTCCAACGTTCTCGCCAATAAACGCAAAGTTGAGGTCGTTTACTACCCACTTTTGAGTCATTGTCGAGTTTTGAAGCGCGTTCTTCTCCATCTGATCCGGGAAGAATCCCTCGTCTGCAACGCCAAAGCTCGTTAACGCGATATCAAGAACACGGCGGTGAAACGCGTCGGATTCTTTTGGATCCACGATCATATCACCAAATAGCCGTATACTCTCATGACACCACAATCGGGCTAGAGGCGACTTCTCCGATACAGTCCAAGTAGGGCGGATCTCGCAGCAAATGCTTTCAACAAGATGAAAGAGCTGGGATGTACGCAGATTGTAGTGGAGCTTGATCGGGTTGAACGTTGCATCTGTTAGAAAGATTGTAGATTCCTTGCCAGCTGCCAATAGCCGAAATATTTTCAAGCTCGCTTTAATGAGCGTAGATTGAAGCTGTCCGGCTTCTTTTAACAGGGCAGTTGTCGTTGCAGCGGATGAAGAAGTTGCTGACCTCTGTTCGTTGACTGCTAAAGCTGCAGCCGGATAGCTGTCACAAATGCTAATGAGATCTGAATCTGAAAATGGCTGGAGAGGGACGGGAATAAAGCGCCGCACAAGACGTTCGAGATCGGATTTGCGTACTTGGCTTAGTTCAGTTTTCGGTACTGGCGTTTGCAATGTTCCGAATGGAAGAACATTGGGGCAAGGGGTCAATACGTTCGTTGTTGGATCCACGACTGTCCGGTGCTCAGCGAGCATTCGTAGCAATTCCGTAGCAGAATTCATTTCCTGATTCAAATCAAAGTAGTGAACATCGTCCACAAACACGTACACAGTGTGTTTTCCGCAGGGTGCAGCAGCATGAGAATCAGCTGTGCATTTGGAGGAATCTTGACGTCCAATTCGGATGTGCTGAAGGATGGTATCAAAATGAAGCAGAACGTCACTAGCACTAGTATAGTGCCCAGCGTAAATCTTCTTCGCTCCTGAGGAATCTTCACTACTTGAAGTCTCCATTTCTTGTGTTTGGGCAACAGATTCTTCAAATTGGGACGAATCAGACGCCGATGAAGCTACAGAAGTCACCGCTGGTATACGTGAAAGGGCTTCGCCCAACAAGAGCCATAGAGAACTACAGCGAGTTTTCCCACAGTCTCTAGGACCACTAAGAATTGTAGGGTAGTTCGCGAGTAGTAGTTGTCCAGACAAGCAAATTGCGGCTGAAGTAGTTGTTGTTGGGACGACAATGGAGAAAGCACTGGCTCTAGAGGCAGTTGTGGCTATTAAGTCAGAAGAACCGGCAAGTTTTTGCGTCCATCGGGTGTAGTACTCGGTCCAAGGCAGCCATTTGGATCCAAAGTCCACAGAAAACCCAAAGTCATAAATTGTTTGCTTCCCTGGGGCCGGTCCTCCACTTGCCACGCCAGTATTTTTGTCACTTGTGATGCTGGAGCTACTACCGGTTAGCGTCCCAGCAGGGAAAAATAAAGTCACTAAGCGCTTCAGCGTTGACTTTTCATTGTTGGGTCCTCGAAGTATCAAATCGTACAGGAACAAGTGAAACTTCTGTCGTTCAAGAGAACTGGAGGTGTTTCCTATTCCCCATACAAGAGCCTGTAAGAAGAAGCAGTGGACGGCGGTTCTGCGTTGTTTCTCACTCGTCAGCGAACAAAACTTTTCCCACGAGTGTGTTAACGCACTGTAAAATAGTGCAAACAACCATCTCACCCGTTCCACATCCTGACTTCCGCCCCACCATCTTTGGAAGTTTGTTCTCGCGAAATCCACACTAGCGGGGACCGTTTCAGCCACAAGTGCATCCAGCACTAAGAAAATGGTGTCAGCATGTCCTTCAAACTCAGCCCTCCGCTGACTTTTCCAAATTATGTACATATTTTCCCAGTTCTGACCGTTGCGATCGTCATGTACGTGAACTGCGCTGACTCGGCTAACGAATGTGGGCGAAGCGTTCGTTAGTGTCGTAGTCTCCATGACAATCCGCACGAATGTTGGGATAGCGAAGAACTTTCCCGACGAGAGCTGCAATCCCTTCTTGTGCCCTGGCATCTCGTCCTGAAGGTCTTCTACTGTATAGAGAAGCTGCTCGCTCCAAGAAGCGTCCAGGTCGCCATCGAAGACAATCCACGTATTTGTCCTCTTGTCAACTTTATAAAATGCTTTCGCTTCTTTTAAAAGTTTAGCGAAAACACTTTGCGACTGCCGATCAGCAGTTAAATCGATTAACTGACCACAACGAAGCGCTCTGGGGCAGACGAAGACACAACGTATAGGGACTGTGAGTGCCACATCACTATCCACCGCTCTAAAGTCCACTCCACGCGCGGAACTACCTCGATCTGCAGCTTTCGTCCTGCTAATATGAGTGAGAGCGCGAGAAAGAGAAACGCACAGACTCGTCTTTCCTGCTTGAACGTTTCCAGACAGAACTACCGCACGGGAATGCCGCATGGTCTGCAGCAATTGCACAGCTTTCAAGCCAAACTCCACTCCAAAGAGCTTCCACGAACTTTCACTGGTGCGAACGTAACTTTCCACCTCATCTTCCAGGCTTTGCTGTGGTAAAATTCCCAATCGAGAACTGGACCGCATCGAACTTCCACGAGACGCATGCACCATACTGTTGGTCTCAAGCAGATCCCGTCCTAGTGCATGAGCATTAAAGTCTCGTATGATATCGTCAACCAGATAAAGATGGGCCGATGGCACCACTGAAGCAAGGCGTTCTCGTAACGCTAAGCACACATTCCGATACTCCATTTTCTCTTCCTCTTGTTGTACAAGAGCTTCTGAAGTCGCATCGGTAGGCAGAGCATCCTCCGTTGCTGAGACGTCCTCCGTTTCGTCTACATCAGGAGTTATGAGAATACTCTTCCTGGTTCGTCTTCGGTGCTCCTTCTCGAGGCTATTGAGCTCTATCGCCCGTCTAACGATACTCTTCACTTGACGCAAGTCTCCTTTTCCAGGTCCGAGAATGTTCAAACGATAAGGCGATTGCAGTACCTGGAATCCTTGTTGAAACGCAGTCAACGTCACAGTCACGAGCTTCGCTAGTTCAGCAGCGTGGGCAAATCTGCCACACTGGAGCTCGAACTCCGTTAGTTTCTCGATATCTGGGCATTGAACGAGGATCGGCCGGAAGAAGAAGCTTGCGTTTTGCAGTACTGAGGCGTCATTAAGGAGAGCGGCGTTGGAAAAGGGTCCAGTCGTTTGTGTCAGCAGGAACAGAGCCCCCTTTCGTAGACGGATTTTGTCCCCAGCAAGGGAACACTGCGTGTGTCTGGCCGCTAGGCTGGTCATCACTTGAGAGCACAGCAGCGCAAGCAGAGATATCTTCGTCGCGTCCAGCAGCTGCAAGTTATCTACGCACAACCAAGCCCCAGAGGCGGCAGTGGCCTTGATGAAGCTAACCAGATCGTCAAAGCAAAGCTTCCTGCTGCCACATTGAAACGTCACGTACAGCCGACCGCACAACCGAGCGAGCTGGTAGCAGATCGTCGACTTTCCTGTTCCAGCTTCTCCTTGTAAGCAAGCCCCTTTCGTCATTGTGCTTGCCGCCTGTGCGATAGCGTGGAAGCACCGTAACGTTAGAGGAGTTACCAGTATACTGGGGGTGCCGTTCCCCAGGTATTCCAGCCCATAAGGCAGATACGATGAGGTCATCATCGTGACGCTCAAGACGCTGTCGATGAAATAAAACCGCGGCTGGGAGGTCCAGGTCAGGTATGGCGAAGAGGTGGAAACTTCCGCAAGGACTCGGCTACTGACATCTCGAAGCTGTGTCAATAACAGTATCACGTTTCCGAGCGCTGCTTTCGCGTGTGGGTACGATGCCACTCGGATTTCCTTCCTGACAGCGTCCAAGTTCGCACAAAGATTATTCGTGATCTCCGTCCAGGCTTTCCGCTGGTTATCGTTCTGATACGCTTGCTCCGAGTCCAGAGTCCATCCAATTTGAATTGCAGCAAGAAGGGATTGCTCAGGCCAGATCAAGCACCACTTGCGGAATTCTTTACGGGGTAAATCACTGCAAGCAGCTCGAATAGAAGCGTGAAGGATCGTTGCCATGGAGGTCTCGAGTTTTGCCAACCACGCCGGCATTAAAGTATCTGCCGTGACTATCGGAGATCCGAGTGGGAACTGTTCTCCAGCAGAACTCAGCAATGCCGTGATCTCGCTTGACGAATTGGTCTGAACGCCGCTGATACCTGGAAAGCAGCGCGAAAGAGCTTTCCACAGCGCCAAATCGCCTGGGAAATTGGCCAAGGCCAACGCAGTAACCAGCTCAGAGTCCGAGAGGAAATAAAAGCGACTAAAACTCGATCTCTTGACGTCAAAGCCCACTCGAACGCCTGCCCTCATAGTCTCCAGCAACTCTCGGCACTGATTTAAGTCTGCGTTCAGTACTGCCGTAGGGGAAACCAGCGCTTCAGTGTTGCTACCCGAAGGAAAATACGCCTTACAAGCAGATTGGTGTAAGATTGTAGCATGAGTAGACCGATAGAGCTGCGCTGCATGGCGAAAGAGCTGCGACTCGTTCGACTCGGTCTCGACGATTCCCGCTGCAAAGAGCGGGGTGAGTTTCCTCCATAGCTGCTCGATAAGTAACAACAATTCGGCCACCTGTCCTGTTTCCGAGGCAAAAGCTTGCCACAAAGCGATGTCCTCGAGGAACGGACCCGCATGCCCCATACAGGATAACGTTTGAAGGCGTAAGAGGTGGTCCTCCATAAGAGAAACAATGTGTTCGGCACACGGTTTGTCCAGTACGACACCCCACACATCGGAGTCTACACCATCAATCGCCATGAACGGAGCAAGGACAACCCCAGACGTGAACGGGTGCTTCGAAGGCACAAGTTGGAAGCTGGTTACGTCCCATTCGCCCTTAATTTCGTCCAGTGCACGCTCAATCTGCTGCTCTTGCGTCGCGTTACTACTGATGTCGACAATGTTGTTGACGAGCTCAAAAGCTCCGTTCTCCAGTAATTTCAACAGCGTCACAGCCTCATCCGAGCTGAAGTCGAGTCCAATCAAAGCTGAAACTGCCTTCATGTGCCTCTCCTTCATCGCAGGGTTCTGAATCGCTACGATCAGCCGGACATTCTCTCGGAAGTCGGTCATTTGTTTCCGAACAGTTTCTGCCGTGATTGCGGCTGCAGCAGAGTTAAGCAGCAGAACGCTCGCTACGTTAGCCACCACTGCAAGCATTTGCTGCAGCGTCTGCAGTCCTTCTTTACCTGGCAACTCGAAGATGTTCCCTCGCAGCCAGCGGGAGTTCATCTCACGAAATTCTCTCACGGTCTTCCATAGTTGCTCGTACGGGGCCATTTCCTCGGCAATGTCGTCTAGTTTACTGAAGTCTGTGGCCTTCCACATCAGCTTTTCCTCTTCCTTGACAATGGCCCCCATGGCCTGACGGAAGATATAGAGATTGTCTTGCATCTTGGCCAGTTGCACAACGTATGTGGCAGCGTGTCGGAGGTCTCCTTTCTTAGCGAACCCGCGCACTTCGCCTTCGAATTCATCAATTTCTGCTTGGAATCGGGATCTTTTCGCGATGAACATAGCCTCAATCCGAGACCGTTCGTTCACAAGGAGAGCCTCAGCCTCCTTCAGCAACTCTGTGATGTGACTTCTCCATTTGACAGTCTTTGCGGTCGACGATAAAAGATCCGTTGAGAGGCGAAATCCAGCTATTGAAGATTCGTTTCCATGCTCTATTTTTCCTGCTTCCGATGAATCAATGGTCATGTGCCCAACGTGTATATTTTCCCGCTCAAACAGCAAGAACCGAAGCCGTTGTTTGATGATATTGCCCTTGTCCTGGAGCTCTTGCAGCTTTGCCGCTTTGAGACACTGGACAAACGCCTCAGCATCCACCAGTTCGTACAAATCCAGCGGCTTCTTGGCCAGTCGAGCTGCAATTTCCTTGTACTGCTGTCGTAGCTCAGCATTCATCCGTCCCGTTCGCTGCTCAAAAGCTTGCAACAGTCGGATGGTCCATTGGCCGAGTTCGGTGTGCAATTTCGTGTTCACAAACCGACAATCGACCGAGAAAAGGCCTAAGTGCTGCGAATGCCTATTGTCGATGGCAAGCTGCATGGCGGTTGCCTGCACTCGCTCCATTTCAGCGCGATAGCTTTCGAGCTCTCCATTTTCCTCTAAATGGAAACAGTCCACAGAGTTCACGTATCGGTGCGTCAAAGCGAAAACGTCATAGTCAGTCTGTAACTTGCGAAGATGCGCAAGGTTTCGCTCGATAATGGCTCGGATCCGGATGGTAGCGACCACGACATCATCTTCTTGTGCCGCTACGTTCCACAGAAAAGGTGAACAAGTGGTAGGCAAGAAAATCGGCTCGTCAAACTGTGTCTCGATCCGGCCGAGGTTGTAGAAGAGCTTGGGAATATTGTGAAGGACATTCAGCAGACGACTGGGAATGTCAACCAACGGGTCTCGGAACTGAATTTGGCCGTCGTTCAAAACCAGAGTCGTTAGCAAGCCAGAATACTTGGGTCGCTCTTGGACTCGCAACTGGGAACTGCTCTCTTGATTGTCATCATTAACGTCTCCGAACAGCTCAAAGAAGTTCACGTAAGCTTCGATAGACTTGAGGATCAGCGAACGTATCTGGAGCGACATGACCGCTGCAACAGTGTCGAATAGGTGACGCAAGCGAAAGCTAACCACAGCCTCCGATGTGTGAATGGAGAAAGTTTCGGCTCGGATCGCGCTCTCAAACATCATTTTGGTCTTGTGGTACCAATTCTCCATCATGAAAGTCTTCATTTTGGCAGAAAATGCCAACTGACTGCGTTCAAAGGCGATGATGTCCATCGGCTCGATTGCTTCGCTGAGACTCTGAGCACTGGGAATGTCCAAGAGCGACACCGACAAGAGTAAGTCGTGCCACATGTAGCGCAGAGCACGAACCTGCGGGTTCGATGAAACGAGAAGCGATGTCAGCTTCGACTGGATACGTTTACGCCGTTCTGCCTTACTCTCAGAGAAAGATGCATCGGGCTTTTGCAGCATCTTCGCAGACTTTGGTTGCGTTGGTTGGCCCCACGGTTTATAAACTAAAGCTTTCAAGTCTGCGATGCAGCCGTTCGGTCCATCGCTACTACCCCACTTCCATTTGGACGGGAGAAGAGCGTGTACAGGGATTCCATGATGAATTCCAAGGCGCTCACGAGTTACAGCGCGCATGAGCAGATAGTTTAAGATCGCTTTCTTGGCACTCGCATAATAATTGTCCACAAACTCTTGGCGCGCCACCTCCATCACCTTCTCGATATGAACAGTCGAGGAGCCGACGACGTATTTCACTGCCGCTGCCACCACTCTCGTCTCCAGGTCAGTAGACAAAGGGGCCAGGTAACGTCGATCGATCAGTTTGTCGTCAGATAAATACTCAAAGTACCGCTGTTCTGACGTCGACGCATGAGCTCCACCGTTCCTTTGCCGTATAGCTTTAGCAGTAGCAGGTTTATCGACAAACACTAATCCTCTCGCAGCCTTCTCGGTCGTCAAATACGCCGCCGTCTCGGTGAAATTGGACCCGATGCGGTTTGAGGGGACTAGACTGGACACATTTAGGTCAGGTTCGACGCACAGGGTGCGGCTCAGAAGATCAAATAGCTCTGGAATGTGGCTGGGCTCCTTCACAGACAGACTGACATCATTCACTGGGTCCTCTTCGGCGACTGGGCGTGGAGGTGCATTGATGGGGCTTGCACGAGGGCTCGCTGTCCGATGATATCGCTTCTGCAATTGCGTCGATCGGGGTGAAGATCTGGCGTCCAAACCAATTGGCGTGTATGAAGAGGCTGGAGGCCGCGGGTTGGGAGGGCCAAACGAGAAGTCGGGGGCATCCTTCGAGCGATCAAGCACGGGATTTAGCTGGATGGATGAAGCAAAGGTCGAACCCGATAAAAAAGATACTCTACACGAGACAAATGGTTAGAAACTAAGCGCAGATCCAGGTTGTAGGTTCAACTTACTTGGCTTTTGGCGAGTTAATCGTTTGAAGAGCAGCTTGTGTACGTAACTTTCGCTTCACAACGCTCTCTCCTGTTCTCACTTCATACTCGAATCGTGGTGTAGGACGCTAAATAAAAATAAAAACGTTAGTCGAAATTCGCGAAATTAGCTTATCAGAGATAAAATACCGAGTCACGCGGGAGGAGATAGCGCTGGATAACTCCATCAACACACACAATTACCCCAGCACCAATATTCAGCTCTATCTGATGCACGAGGAATGGAAACAAATAGCTGTTTGTCAGTGGAATGGCAACAATTTGACTTGAACATGTCCAACTTACCCTGCCGCCTTGCCCCATAGCGCTCCCCAGTTTGTGGATCACCACGTTAAGCAACTCTTGTGCCCTTGTTGAGTCGACTGACTTTCCGCAGCAGGAAGCCATTTCCACGAAACTAAACGCAAAAACCTCGCCAAGTCCGACGAGACTAGCAGTTCTATTACGACCAGCAGCTGACGGCTCGGAGCTTGCCATGGATGACGGTAGTGTTGCAACAAGTGCAGGGTCAGCTACCTCGGAGTCCGTTTGGACGTAATATTTGCTGAGGAAGTGTTTCTCGGGCTCTGTATCATGGCAAGATTATGGTAGTGCTCAAAACTAAATGCTCAATGATGGAAGGCGACGCACCAAAAAGAACAATGCGGATACCCAGGGACTGGACTCGCACGTAAAATGTCCCGAAACCAGGAATTGACGCGGGAACTTCCATTGCCAGCTACAGAGACATCGTTATCACACACCGCCATCTTTTCCATGTGCGTTTAATGGTACAAACTCACCTGTGTCTTGACCCAGTCGCACAGGAACTTCCACACTAGCCAGCACTCGTTAGTAGTTATAGGAATCGCCATCATCAGCGACTGAGGAGTCGTCGATTGCACTGGAAGTCGGAGAATAGAGCTCGCATCTCGAGGATTCACCAGGGGAAGTGAAGTAAAAGGAGCAGTTCCAGAACTTCCTGGACGCGCGTATCCTCGCGGAGACAGCGCCTCGAATATTGCCGACTCCCGCACAACGTCTTCTCTCCGGGATTCCATGCCATCTACCAACACAACATGAAAATCAGGAGTTAAGGGTTAATGGGAAGCGATCGGGTGGGGTGACCGACTCTTCAGGGTGTATTTGGCGGAGAGGCAGGTATCTTTGTCTGTCGTTACATAAGGTATCCTTCGGTCTGCGCGAGTGCATGGGCCGAACGCTTGGCGTCATTGAACAGGTCGTTCGTCTCCTCAATGTCGTCCACTGCCACCTCGGAGCGGCCTTGGGTCTCGGCGAGGATCCGGGACGGAGTCAGCAGCTGAACACTGTATCGTAGCGAAGTCTGGGAGCCGATTTCGCCCAGTCGCACGGTGGCGTCGTCCTCGAGCTTGATGCTTTCGGCCTCAGCGCGGATCTTAATGATCTGTACCATTTCCTCCACGGAGTACGGCATCGTGCGGATGATCAGCATACGGTCCAGCAGATCGAGCGGCACACCGTGAGGAGCTGACACGTCAGTACCACGGATCTGGCACACACCTCGGTTTGTGGCAAAGACCACGATCGGAGCCAGCGTCGACTCCAGCGCGCGGTTCAGGTACGTGAAGCATTCGATGTCCAGCATGTGGACCTATTAGCACGAGATCAAAAGGTTTGTTAGCATCTGAATCAACGCCAGCATCTAACCACAACACTCACCTCATCCACGAACAGCACGCCGGGAACTAATTCAGCCACGCCCTGATCAATGTATCGGTTGACGACTTTGTTGATTTCGGTGCGGAGCTTCTCCGTGATTTCCGTCTTCTTGGGCTTCATCATCTGTCCCATCATGGACATAATGTCTTGTCCGCCTTGTGGCCGAGCGTTGGCAATGTCCAGATCATGCAGCGTCACGTCCTGAATAAGCTCCTTCTTCTTGTGGACGTCGCCCTTGGGAATAGGGACGTACTCCTCAGCTTCGAGATCGTACTCCGTTGCGTAGGCATCCGAACGACCAACACGCTTGACACTGCCATTATTGGCCTCGACGTAGATGACGTCGCCCACTGACACCTTCTCCTTCTGCAGGGCCTCGTAGATACTGGGGTCGAGTCTCAGCTGCTTGGATCCTTTCGTGGTTTTCAGCCCCACAATAACATGGGAGATAGTCTTTCCGTATCCTCCGAGAGGGTTCTCTGTCTCTTCAGGCGTCATTTCCGTCACTTCTCCTTCGTAAACTTCCTTGCTCTCCTTAATTCGCAGTCCAATGGCACGACGGAAGTTTTCCATCAGAATTTCCGTCTTTTTTACTTCAGATGAGTACACTTCCGAGCCAACCATGGGGCAGAACGGCACTTTAGGTCCCAATTCTTGCGAAATACCTAGTGCAAGAGCAGTTTTGCCGGTTCCGGGGGCTCCAGCCAGCAGCAATGCGCGGCCTGCCATCTTCTTGGACTTAATTAGCTCCACCACCAGTCCAGCGGCCTCGCGCGCTTTCTCCTGGCCTACAAGACCCGATCCAATGGGCAGCGCTGTGCCGTCCGCCTCCAGACCTAAGCCTTTCACGTGCGTGTGCACCGCGATGCGTTGCGCCTTGGCCGTGGACTGCACTTCCTCAATCTTCATGCTGCTCGCTTCACTTGGTCGATTTTCCGATCTAATGGTCGCGATCCAATTGAAAAAAAAAAGTATACAATGCCGTAAACTTACTTAAATGTACTCTATACTTTGATACTGTAAAGCGCTAAGTATACAAATCTCTCGAATGTTTCAACCCAATAATTACGGCTGCCATTTACAAACTCACCTGTTCCTGGGCAAGATGATCCGTCCGTTATTTGGCGGTGCCTTGAGTTGCGACATCCCCGAGGGCTTCGCGGACGTGAGCTCCTTCCGACAGGTACCCGACAATCAAGAGGTGTTCGCCAATGCAGCCACGGATCAGTGCGTCATCGTGGAGCTGCTGCAGTACGAGGAGGGCGTGTCGGACAGCGGAAGTGCTCGCTACTTCTTCAATGAGATCGCGCAGTCCAACGGCTGTGGCCCCGACGAGGTGACGGTGCTGCTCGAGCAGAAGGCAGACGAAAGGCACGCGCCTGCCATCGTTGATGCTCCGCACTCCACGCAACTCATTGTGGGGGACCAGCGCGTGGCCAAGTTTAAAGAGGGTGACCACGCTAAGAACGTGGTGCGCGTTTACCTGGGCAACATCCGGCTGCCCGGTGTGACCACGGACGTGGTGTTGTCGGTGTCTGCGCCCATGCGCATCAACCCGGCCAGCAGCAGCCACGGTGCTTTCCAGTTCGACGACAATTCAGAGGTGGCCGCCTCCATATTTACGCATGCGCTGCAGTCGTTCTCCGTCCTGGACTGGTCGTTGTTTCAATGAACGGGATATCGAGGTGGAACGCAAGAGGTATACTATGAATACTTACGTACTATGTAGTAGCATTTTGATAACGCTGGCTGAGAGCGCGTCACTGGATTCTTGTAAACACTTACTTCATGTACTTCACTCATTTTTACGAACTGCTTTACGGCTTCACGGGACGTTGCTACAAGTCACGACGTGCTTTTGATCGAGGAGACTTGAAGTTGTCCACAGGAGAGCGAACAACAGATACGTGCCGAAACAGAGTTCCTTTCTCCAAACCCCGCGTTTTCGAGAGTTCGGTATTAAATGGTACGCATCTCCGATTCTATCGGCATTCACAAAGGCTTCATGCCTACTGGAGTTGTGGAATTGATGCTGTTGTGTTGGTGTCAATTGATATTGTTTTCACGCATTGATTGCCCGAATTGTGATTCCACGATCTAGTATTCAAGTTTTTGTTTGGCTGTGTCCTCGCGGGCCCGCTTCTATTGGTGACAGTACTTCCGGCACACTTCGTAGTTTGTTTTGCGAAGAAACAAACTAAGCAAAACAAGATCAAAACTTCCCAGTTCCAAGACGATATGTTCGATTAGCTCTAAACTCTGGTATGCTTCCGTAAAAGTTACTTCTGCCCATCTAAGCAAACGCGTATGGAATAGCAAACTCCAGGTTTGCCATGAAATTAGCGTCAATGAACGGCACGGTGGCGTCTCCGTTACCCTTGAAGTTGGTGTTATTCAACGCCGTCCGTGCTGCCTCGGTGAGCTGGCCCCACATGATGAGGTTCTGGAAATCGCCACGTTTGGAAGTCCAGTCCAAGTCGGGATAGTCGTATTTGATTTTCGGACTTGCGCCATCAAACTTGTCCGCGTTGAATGTGTTGTATCTCAAATATCCCTCCTTGACCTGTGCCGAAACGCCCAGGACTTTAGGGACTGCAAGACTGGGGTTGTCGATCCAGACGACAATATTTTTCCAGTCGTGGACCAAATCTGACGGAAAGTACCAAGCATACATGATGGCCCACACATCCTTGTACCACGTCGAGCGCACGTAAACCTGTGAACCAATTTCAGCCCCGCCACAGTCGTGGTTGCCAGTAGTGGTAATTCCAGCAGTGATTTCTCCGGCAGCATTCACGGCGGCATACGGGTGACATCCTTTCGAAATGTGCAGTTGTGGCTTGAGCCTGACAGCAGCTTTTTGCGAAACTGTAGTGGGCTCGAGTTGCGGAAATGGCTCGACAGTGGCGTAGGGGAGAGCTCCTTCCGGGACGTCAATGTAGAAACCATTCTGGAGACCTTGGACCACGGCTAGACTTGCGATGGCCACTAGCAAGCGGACAGCAATTGTGAATGCCATGAAACTTGATGTGACTTGATCTCGAGCTGGATAATCGAAGAGTGGCTGGTAGATATGTTGTCCAAGTATTTTATTATTCGTTGAGAATTTACCATGATGGTGGGAATGTGGCAAGACATCAATGATGATCGGGCCCGCCCTCCCCGACCATCATTGATGTCTTCCCCCGAGGGGGGGGGGATTGTGGTGGTGTTGGCAATGAAATTGGCAACCGGGCGGTTGATTAACGGAGGGATGACTACAACCGTTTTCGTCAGTGAACAGCGCTTATTGAGAATAATCATGGAATCTCTGTAGCAAAGCGGGAATCGAGAACAAGGCGAAAAGTGACGAGGACATCTTTGGAGACGAGTTCGTTCACCCGCAGTAGAAGAACGCAGTAACCCGCGAAAGTGTCTACTAAAAGTCAACATCAATGATGGTTTGCGTGGCAGCTTTTCATCGATTACAAGCAATCGCTCTTGAGCGGTAAGCTGCAACTTGCAAGGAGCGATACAAGTACAAAGCACATGAATCCATCCATAGCAGAAGGCAAGATGTCGAAGCATACTGCCTTGGATCAGATTCAGCTAGAAATAATACTGGCCCTGATAACGCTAGCTAAGCACCTAATACAAGGGTGAGAACCACCCCCTCCCAATGGTGAAAGAGTTCACTGTGGCAGCAATAGCGCTGCATTCTTTTGTCATTATAAACACTTACTTCAAGTACTTCACTCGTTTTTACGAATTGGCTTACGGCTTCACGGGTCCTTTGTCGCAGCCGTTGCCGCCTGCAATGACAAGACACGATGTGCTCTCGAAGATACTCAAGAGACTTGTCGATGTCGTCCACAGGAGAGCGAACATCAGATACGTGACCGTGACGACGCCCATGAAGTAGCTGGACCCGCCCAGTTGCTTCATGGCTCGTGTTTGCTCCTTCTGCCTGGGCAGCATCGCCAAAAACGCAAGCGAACACAGGTTTGCTGTCCACATGATGAGAACTGTCATGGTCATGTCGGTTCTCACGGAGTTGCTGTCGTTTTGAATCCGTTCGTTGGTCAAGTTGAACAAACTGTCCACGTTACGGGTGATAGCGGTGGCGAATGGAATGGCGAGGTTGTAAACTGTCGTGAGTAGGCCGTACATTGCGCCTTCGTGTCCTTCGGTGGCCAATTCCACGATGATAAAGGAACTCACGATGAAGATCACACCAAGCGGAATCTGCTCCAGAATAGGGATACCAAGCCAGAAGTACGGCGAGCGGACGATGTTCCAGATCGTCATGAGCTTCACGAAAGCATCCAGAGTTACGTAGCAGACCATTGTGAGTGCTGCGGTTCGGCGCCAATCCCAACCGCGTCCGTAATTGCCAGCGAAATAAATGGAGGTTGCGTACATGGCGGTCGACAACAGCCCACCGACTTTCTCCTGAATGGGCGAGACGCCCACCCAGTTCCTCATGATCGGGTTCTTGGACAGGTACGTGAATGAAGCGAAGATACCCGAGAAGAACTGATAGGCGATGTACTGGTACACGGCACGAGTCTTGATAACGTCCCAAAGTGTGTGCATGTAGTGGTTGAAGTTCATAGCGAAAGCATTCTTCTCCTCGTGAAGGAAGAACCACGTGACCGGCACGATCGGAGCGAGCACAATTGTCACGATCAACATTAACATCGGGAAGGACAAGGAGAAGTTGAAGTCTCCGCCGTATTCCTCTCCGTTGAAACAGAACCCCAACAGGATATAAGCCAGCATGTTGAACACTGTACGCGTGGTGTAGATCACTGTCTGCGTGTTGCCTCGCACCTCGTACGGCTCCCGTTGCGCCAACTCCACCACGATTCCATCAGCACACACGTCCGACAGCAAATACCCGAAGGCGCACCCCATCATCGGGATAATGTACAGGCTTCCGTCGTTGGCCGCACCGTAGTTGATCGTCGCGATAATTTCGGGCGTGTAGTCTTCAGGCTTTACGTCTCGATAGTCTGGGTTCGTGAAGTACGGCCTGCCTTCAGGGGTGAACGACAGTATCAAAAGCATGACCAGCGCGAAAATCCAACCACCAAGGATGTACGGTCGACGACGGTAACCCCAGATCGGGAAGCAGTCGGACATGATGCCGTAAAAGACCTTAAAACTCCACGGCATTTGCACGAGAACGAACGCTGTGGTGGTCTGGGATCCGGGCAAGTTGAGGTAATTCTGCAGGAAAGGGTAGATGACGTTGGGAAGCACGCCGTCAATGAATCCGACGCCTGCGTATTGCGCCACAAGCCCAAAGTACTTCCGGGAGAAAAGCTTTGGCATGCTACCGCTCCGAAGAGCTCCGCCTTCGATGTAGTCGTCGTACACGTAGCGCATCTTTTGGTCCTCGAACACCATGGGGAACGGAGATTCATCCTGCGGCGAGTCTGTGACCATCCACGAACAAGAGTCCTCGCTGTACAGCTCGATAGGTGCCTGCTGTGACGTCAACGTGTCTGTCCGAGCTGCTTTCATTGCGGTAACCTGCACCTGCCACTATAATCCCTAGAAGTTGGCACCACCGCCCTCGCCGCTATTAGTCGCGCTACAACAGCGGAAATTGACTAATGCCGCGGCACCACGCGCACCAAGATCGGTGGAACACCTAGCTTTCGCTATCCAACGAACTTGGATAGCCTACCATTTTCAGCAAAAGCATTTCGAGACAACAAACCGACACGCACAGCCTAAGCTAAGCATACGGCAGCTGCATGGCTGCCTTTTGCCCTGGAGGCGGGGCGAGCTCGATGTCTGCTGCGCTTTTCGTCCTTCTTTGGAGGGATTCCACCTTGAACGCTGTTGAACGAAAGGAGGCTGCAAATCGAGGAGGAAGTCTCGACACTGACGACGCTGCCATCTGCCAAGCGGGGTTCCTCTCTCGTAACCTCGCGTTGTCGAGAATCCCGGCATGGGTGAGGACGTTGAGCCCCATGGTCTCTCTGGTTGGTATCCAGCGCTTCAGACTGAAGCCTTCAGTGCAACACTGCGGGACTTTCAAATCGTGAGTGTTTCCCAACGGCCAATCGCTCAAGCAATGGTGCCCTGGCGTTCATGTGGACATTGTCAAGTCGACCGAGCCGGTTCGCGTCGTCCGATGCCGGAGCTGTTGTGCGGTCAACTTGGCCGTTGCCATGTCTCTGTTGGGTTTGCAGATGCAACAGCTCGTAGCACGCTTCGCCTTGAACACCTGCACCAGCACCTTGCATTTTGGTGCGTCTGCTGAATGAAGGCAACAACCGCATGAACTGTACCGATAAACTTGCAGAGCTACTGTTCATGTACAGTGGGCACACTGTTCGTCTGCACGACACTCTGCGGTAAAGCAAACACCGCAAACACACCGCGACGCGGGAATACTGGCCGAATAGTACACGAACTCGACTCTGAAGTACCTTTGGGGTCGGAAAGGTACTCAAGCTGAAGTTGAGTTGAGCTCAGCTACGTAGATCATTATTCTTCACCAAGGCCGTTGCACTTCCTGACTCATAAAGATACCAGAAAATGTTTAGCGGAGACCTTATGGTCGATCACGGTCATAGCCCCTGCCAGCCGAAGCTGCTCTCTTCAGTTCTACTAGAGCTTCTAGAACATCTAGGGATTTGTGCAGTTGATGTATCCCCCAACTGGTTCACCATGCGCAGGTGACGGAGAAATTTGTCCAAATTCGCGAGTGAGTCAATCACGCGCCAAATAGGCGACTGACAATGGCAGCCCATGCCGAAATACCATGTGCATTCCGTCTCGGAGGACTCGTCCTCGCCCCTTGGGCTCTTCTTTCACAGCAATCGGTCGGTTGTGTCGCCTACCGAAGTGCTGCATTTCTTGCGTGTGTTCGGCGCCCGATGTTTTGTCCTCTGTTCAGAGAAAGTTTGGATGATGGCAAACAATATGGGTGTTAGTATGGGAGGAGAAGCATAGCGCTGCAAATCTGACGGCACCCTCGTCCTGCCTCTGCATTCCAGCATGGAAGTCGGCGCCGTCCTTGATGGCGCACCGTTGCTCTCTTTTCCAGTGTGATCTAGCGGAGCCTTTCAAGGGTGCAGTTTCCGATTCGCGTGCCCCTGCGCATGAGCCATACAACCTTAACGGAGACCGACTACGAAATGCCGCTTCCGGACGAAAAGGTAGAGCTCTACAACCCCGACAGCGCCGCAATTCTAAGCGATTCGCGGTGCAGCATGTCGCCGCTTGACCCACCGGCGCACGACTACGACAAGCTCCGTTATGTGTACGACGACTACATTGAAGGAGGCGCTCTTCGAAGCGGAGGAGCTCCGAACCTCTTCTCGCGCCAGTACATTGGACTCGTGGCGCAATACGCCGCCGTTGGCTTTATTGATGGCGTACTGCCCAACGTCATTTACCCGTTTCTACAGAACTACCTCAACATTCCAGGCTCGCAGACGACGACAGCTTCCGTCATGGTACAGCTGCCGTGGAGTTTCAAGGTTTTCTACGGTATCGTCTCGGACTGTTTCCCGCTTTGGGGATACCGTCGTCGTCCGTATATGGTCATAGGCTGGGTCGTAACGCTGGCCATGCTGTTGGAAATGGGTCTGACCCCTGAAGGCCGGCCGTACTTCACAGATCCTTCGTACCGCGAAGTCAAGCCCGAGGACTACACGCCAGAAATCGTCGAAACCATTAACTACGGTGCTGCAAACCAGGGCGCCCTGTACATCATTCCGATGATGGGATGTGTCTTCGGTTACCTGATGTCCGACGTGTGCGCTGATGGTATCGTGGTGGAGCTGGCCCAACGCGAACCGCTCGAGATTCGTGGACGGACCCAGACGGTGATTTACACCACTCGCTATTTGTTCAACATCCTCGCTCTAGTGCTTGTAGCTTTCTGCTTCAACGGTGATGAGTATGGAGGAGACTTCGACTTCTCGCTGTCGTTCCCGATCCTCATGCTGATCGTCGCAGTCGCTCTCATCCCAATGGTCCCGATTACCTGGATGTTCATCTACGAGGAGCGTCGTCCTGAGTATCACAAGAACTTCAAACACTACATGTGCGAGCTCTGGGATATCGTGCAGACTCGTGCAGTGTACCAGTACATCGCGTACCAGACCATTTCGGGCATCTTTGCCATGTTCACGTGGGTGTCGGCCATGCCTATTCAGACGAACTGGGTGAACGTGTCGCCTCTTGCTGAAAAAGTCGCCGGCTTCTTTACCACGGGTGCCTTTGCCATGTCGGTGTGGTTCGCTGGCAATTACGGCCGTGACTGGGACTGGCGGCGAACTACAGTAGTGACGATGGTCTGGAACTTGGCGCTCGACGCGACGGTGAAGCTGGTGACGATCTGGGATGTTACACGCTCGCCATGGTTCTGGCTTGGAATCCCTGTTCTGCAGCAAGTTCCTCAGGGAATCATCTACATCGTGGGCTCTTTCATCATTGTCGAGCTGTCCTCTGAAGGCCACGAAGGAGCCATGTACGGTCTTCTCACGACAGTTTACAACCTCTGCACTCCGTTCTCCGCTGCCATCACCCGTAACGTCGATAGTATGTGGGACTTGTCGACGGAACGGATCCAGAACGACAGTCACGGTGTAAGGCAGGACGTGACGTACACGGTCTTGATCATGTACGCAGTCAACTTGTTCTCGCTGGTGTTCCTGGTCATGCTTCCTCGTCAAAAGGAGCAGACGCAGGTCATGAAGCGTCTTGGCGGCTCGAGCTACGTGATGGGTGTCGTCACAGTGGTGTACCTCGTGTTCGCCCTCGTGTGGTCGGTCATGACCAACGTCATGAGCATCTACGACTCCACGGCCTGTCTGGTCATTGCTGGTGGCGAAGGTTGCTAGTCCTACATGTACTTAGTAGTTGTGAAGCTAAAAACTATCTAACGTGAGCATTTTAACACTTCAAACCTTGATTGGCAATCCGTTGTTCAGAAACGGCGACTTGAAATCACCCGATCAGATCCTAAAGTCATTCGTGATTGCGCCTCCTCCACCTCAGGATCAAATGGGGCCACGAGACCGCAGCTCTTTGCTTCGCTACGGCTCCACAAGAGGTAACAAGCTCTGCTGCCGTCTTTGGCTGTTGCTACCGTATGTCTTCTAATGCGCTTCGGTGTCTGAAGCCGACAAGAACGAGCATGAATTGCCACAGTTTGCAGTCCCTGACAGGCGTGGCGCTTTGACCGGAATGCCGTTGCGGACGATGTTCTACGCTCTCAATGGTGTCGTGCTCTTCGTGCTGCTTTCTCTATGCGTTTCGATGCACAACACGATTTCCCGGCTCGAGACGCAGAGTGTGTACGTGCAACGGCAAAAGGCTCATAAATTATCCGGTGGTTCTTTGACTCTGTGTTGGGTTGCTCTGGTTACAGCGAGCGTGTGAATGGTGTCCAGCAGGAGACGGTAAATGCACGGAAAGATGTTAATGCTGGGGAAGTCCACTACCTTTCGAAAGACGGTTTGCTTCCGATGGCACTGCTGCCTTCAAAATTCGCAGTGGATCATGTAACGCCGCGCCAGGACCAGGCTTACCGCGGTACCTGCTGGGACTTCGCTACTATCGGCTTCCTGGAGCAGTCCTATCGGGCTCACGGTATCCGCAAGGGATGGCTTAAACCGGACGAATACGTTGCATTCTCCGAGCAGGTTTGTTGTGGAGAACTGAGCGAGGCATTGTTACATGTAGTGTAAACGAGCTTTGTGCTGTCCTAGGCGTATGGCGTCGAAATCCTCAAACTTTGCACCGGTGACGCAGATTCCCAGCAACAAAAGGCCTGTAGAGTGGCTGGCGACGAGGTTAGTTTGAGCTCTACACGGTGTATATTGCTTAAACATCTGACTGACTGACACTCATGCGTAGATGTGGATGAACTCGACCGAGGGAGGAGAGGTCCCTGAACTTTACTATCTTCAAAATGGGCTCAAAGAGTCCGTTTTCCCGCAATCTGTCTGCAAGTACTACACAGATCCTGGCAATGACACTCTTTGTTCAGGGCTCGAAGCCGCACAGGCGGCTGGAAACCCGCTGAAGTTTCAGCTATCGGTACGGTACTATCGTTTCTACTGTATCAAAAAGGAAACTTACAGATTCCTTATCTTCTCGCAGAGCATGACAACGAAATACGACGACATGTCTGTGAGAGAGCACCTCGTCCGCAAAAACCAAGCGATGCCACTTTCCACTCCGATTGCCATGACCACGCACTACTACCCGTGTATTGGTGCGTTCGCCAACGACCGCCACTGTCAGGCCGAGACGTGTACGTTGTGCCCAGGAGACATGGCAACGACGACGTGTTGTATTCCACTGAAGGGAGGTCGAAACCGCAACATGGAGGGAGAGTTCTTTAGCCATCGCGGCATGTCAATCGAAGGCGGCCACGCTATGGTAAGTATTGTATCTGAAAGTGTATTTGATTAGATCTTGGCGCTAACACGTTGGTGGTTCGCCTTGTGACAGCTACTTGTCGGCTACAATGACGCCTTTTTGACCCGTGAAGGCTTTACTGGAGGTCTTATCGTAAAGAACTCGTGGGCGGACGGACCCACCCAGGGCAGCCACTCGCTCGCGTACTGGATGCAGGAGGTTTCCGACTGGGAAGAGCGCTCGGTTTGCCCCAACAGCTACAAGTACGTTAGTATCTGACTAGCTAGATGTTTTAACTACTGGCTAAGTGTGTGTGTGTTTGCTGCCATGTAGCCCATTCAACTGGTATCAGTGTGGCAACGAAGGGATCTCGGCCAAACAGCAAGGAAACGAGAGCCAGGAATACAACGAGGGGATCAAAGAGTGCCTATCGGAAGAAACGAAGCTGTTTGCGGATATCAACATCCAACCGCTACACCTGAAGTGCAAGGACCCAGCTTTGTGTCGTGTGGATGGAGACTTCACCTACTTCGTTCGCAACACAACGGACTGGGGCGATCGCATGACTGTCATGTGTCTGTGGGAGTACTCAGAGGAGCAACACGTGGCGCGCGAGATCTGCCTCCCGCCCATGCTGGAAGTGTACATCGCACTCACACTGGAACCCGTTGAAGAAGAAGTGAAGGAGAACGATACCGATCGCTGCGGCTTTTACTTCATCCCGTACGTGGCGCTGCGCCAATGGATCGCGCAGTTCCAGGGTTTCTTCGTCAACAGCTTCGACATCGAGTGGGACCCACAGTCGTACGCTGTCAATAAGGACTTTCACCCGGAGCTCGATTACTCGCTGTTGGAGGCCTCCACGAAGCATCAGAACCACAGCAACTTCTTAGGACCGTTCCCGTATGCCAAGGTTGTCCAGCACTTCCCGTAGGCCACACACTTGCAAGTACTGCAGCAGCCAGTCAGAGACTCTGGCCCAGAGTGATTGAACATTCACCACATTTGCACAAAATACATCATGCAAGTAGAATTTGAAGCAGAAATCGTTCAGGGTCTATCGGACATGGCCAAGACTCACAGCGTGTAGTTTTGGCATCATTCACTTGAAGCGGCAGCCAGCGAAGTTGAGCGCGGCGATGCAAATCCGCACGGTCACCACTCTTGACGACAACTTGTACGTATTACCTCGTACCTAAACGTAAAATACCTTTACACCGACCAATCGGCGGGTCGCGCCTTGCAAGTTCTCTCAAATCAGAATAGATCGAAGAGGATGAACATCGTGTTCGTGTGCACGAGCAATACGTGCCGCTCGCCAGTGTCGGAGCACTTCGCTGTCGAGTACTTTCGGCGCAAGCTCAACATGTCGCGTGAGCAGCAGCAGGAGAAGGGCATTGTCATCCGCTCCGCAGCGTACGTCTTTCGCGTCGCGCACTACTCTAATGATGTCTAACTGCTCCATTTCTCTGTGTGCTCAACGCGCCAGTTTGACGGACGTGTTCGACCGCGAGGGTTCGCCGGCTTCCAAGCACACGGTGGACGTGATGCACAAATACCAGTTGGACCTGTCCAAGCACCGTTCGCAGCTTCTCACGGAGGAAATGTGCATGGCGGCCGACTATCTCGTGTGTGTGGCCAGCGGCATGGCCTACAAGGTGGCAGAGAAGTTTCCACAGGTCATGGACCGAGATGGTGTGCTTTGTGCCTTCACGAGAGACGTACCCGATCCGTGGCACATGGATCGGGACACGTACATGGAGAATATAGCGCAGAACGAGGAGATGACTCGGGATTTCCTCGATAAGCACGTTACGTGGTGAAGGCAGGAAGACGTGGCGTCCTGGTAGGAGCTACAAACAGACAAGCATAAACCACCACCAGAATTCCTCTATAAATTGGGCAATCCATCTACACAGATACCGGCACCAGTCTTCGGGTCTTCATCTTATAGGTGCATGTCACCTTCGGCTGCGTGTAACCCTGCACCAAAGGTGAGTGAAGAATGAATCAGCGCTGTGAGCCCTTCAACCGGTAAAAAGAAACCACTCAATATCCACATGCATTACATGAAATTCATTATACTGGGAATGCATCATACAGTATGGACAGCTCTCAACACTTTAATACCATGAACACGCGCAGTGAAGTCTGCAGTGAATTGTTCAAAGCAATGCTTTGAATGCATTTCGCCAGCGCTCGGTGCGTGTGCCGTGCGCTTTCCGTCGACCTACCAGCACCCTCTCGATGCAACGCTCGCGAGCACGTTGAACACGTGGAGCCTCCACTGGAGGCAGTACACGTCTGCCGTACATGTATCCACTGCCACTGGACGATAGAGACGACGGCATTGGGGCATGCACACACCGGTCGGATTACACTTCACATGTGCAACCAAAGACTCGTTTGACCATGACGGTCGTGGCTCGAATCGATGGGCTTCAGCAAGCCCCAAAGTCTGACATGAGTGAGCCCGCGCGCTGCACTGAGGCGGGCCGGCCGTGTGTGGTTGAAGTGCCATCGTTCCCTGTGTGGTGACGTACAGACAGAGCGACTCGCGGGCTTACAGCAAGATGTGATCGGCCAGGCACTTTACAGCTCTGGTCCGGCGTTTCACCAGGATGTGCGTCGATCTGTAGATCTTCAACCTGGCGACGATCATCCTAGCGACGAGTTCGACAATGGAGACTGAAAGCAAAACGCGCAACTTGCGCGTGCAAGGCATCTTGCTGGCACTGTACTTGTCGTCGTCGTGTCGTTAGATGCGTTTAATATATACTTGGTCTTTGTATTACATGTCTCAGCCTCAAAAGGGCGTGGATACGTACCACCGTGGTGACACTGCAACCTAAATATTACAATAGAAATTTACGTTACGATAAAAGTAAAACGGACTTGTTTCCCTTGCGAGGGCAACTTGCACATTACTCCGACACATTGCACCCACGGAAGAGTATCTTTGCTGTCGTATCATCACGCTACTTGTTGTGTGGCTCCTCCATCCATGCGAGTAGATGAAACGTTAAATCGCCGGCTCAAGTTCCATCTGCCGCGGATGGTCTGCTTTTGCGGAAAGCTTAGCCTCCAACGGCGGCCGACGCTGCCGCTGTTGCTGTGAATCACGCCGTGTGAAGAAGCAGTTGCTGCTGCTGGTAATAAGACAGCGAAAAGGTTGCCCTTGCCAGCGCGAAACTGGATGAACCTCGGTTCACGGGCGCCGCTTTCCAAGGAATCGAAACGGTCTCTTTCAAGACGACTCTGCAACTTGCAGCTAGTGCTCCATGCTGGCGTTTACGCCTGCTGCCTTGATCAAGGCGCTGGGTCAGGGTCGGAATCTCTCAACGGCGGCTCGACGACGCCATAGTCTCGCCCAGTCAATCGCCATCTGTCCACAACGTTCTCGCTCGTGCGTCCACGTGGATTTGACCATTGCTGCAAGTTGCCTTTTTCGGCCTCTGAGCTGGCGCCTTTTCGCGGCTTTTCGACTCTTGTGCCCAGTATGACATACTGAATTCAAGTGATCGGGTTTCAGAAAAATTGCGACAAATCGCGCCAGCATAGAAGAGGAGCGGCAGCGAGGATCGAGCGAGAGCTTGGGAGGGGGGGGGGGGGGGGGGGGGGGACACCAGTTTCCGGCTGGTCTTTCGCCTCGAAGCCAAACGTGCGCGCCATACTTGAATCGTCCTCGTGCGGAGCAGCTTGAGCAAGAAGAGGACGCCCTTCTTCTTGCTATCTACACACACTCGTACACAGCAGTCCTTAGTCATAATGGTGGGTTTCCTGCGCAAGAAGAAGTCGGACCGCGCCGTACTCTCGGGCGGAACTGTGCTGGATCGCAAGGGCAAAGTAGACGGCGCGAGTCTGCTGGACGGCGACGGAGAGCCCACGGAAGCCTCGCTCTACGACATGAACGGCAAGCGCGTGAACCACAACAACCAGCGCAACTCGGACGAGGAGAACCGCCCCAACCCCATGAACAACGCCGGCTACCCGCCCAACATGGCCACAGGCACGTACCCACCGCAGCACTCGGGCTATGGCAACAACCAGCAGCAGTCATACGGCTACGGCAACAGTCAACCCCAGTACGGCCAACAGCAGCAGCAGCAACAGCAGTACGGCCAGCAGCAGCAGTATGGTCAGTCCCAGCAGCAGTATGGTCAGCCCCAACAGCAGTACGGCCAGCCCCAACAGCAGTATGGTCAACCCCAACAGCAGTATGGTCAACCCCAGCAGCAGTATGGCCAACAGCAACAGCAGCAGCAGCAATACGGGCAGTCTAACGGTGGCTACGGCCAGCAGCAGTACCCTCCCACGACACTGGGAGGTCAGTACCAGTACCCGGTCCGATACGGCGCAATGCCCCCTCCAATGCCTGCAGCAGCACCCAAGAAATCTCGATTCCGCATTCCCGGCATGGGCAAGAAGAACTAAAAGTCTGGACGCGTGGCTCTGTGGAAGCTGCGAGTGCACTCGGGCGGACGATGGTACAAGTATGGTGGTCTCTTTCGACCAGAGCGTCGAGGTGTATTCTGTTGCGTGGGGGAGACCTGGCGCCGTGTGCTTTGGGCCTTGTAGCCTCAGCTTCCCAACTAGTCTAGCTGTAGCCTAACCTTCCTCTTTCCTTTCATTGCTAAATAAATTAAGGACTTCACATGTCATTTCGCTGCTGCTGGGCTTCCTCTTCAGCGCATTGCGCTTCATCTTGTCATCTTGGATTTAGTCCTTCGTGGTGTCGAAGTTCGAGATGGGTCAGATGCACTGGCTTTAGTTGGCCCTGGAAAGGCTTTGCCATCCGTCATCATGAGCAGTTTGCTGTTTGCCATGGACACTGCGTGAGTCTCTTGTTACCAGTACCAAAGCTGAGTCGAAGCGAAGAAACTACAACTATCGCACATGCACGTTTGTCTATTTTGGATATCGCCACAGTTATGAGCAGATCCATGGAGTATGGAGTAGAAGCTCGAGCTCGAAACGTCAGTGGAAAAGCTCGAATGCGTCGTAGCAACGGACGAGTTAGTGAATGTTCTGGAAGAGACGAATGGAGCCGTCAGCGCCGCCTGTCACCACCCACGGCTAGAGAAAACAAAACAAATGAATTACAACACGAGTTAGTTTTGCTCTGATGAGGCAATAGACAAAGGAAGAGGAAAACGTACCAGGACAGGGTGGAAGGCCAACGCCATCACACCGAGGCCACCAGAGACCTCGTGGCCGCGCAAAATCTTGAGCGGCACAATCAGCGGGTTCTTCATCAAGTCCCTGCAGAGATCACATCACAATTTCGTTAGCCAACTTAATCGATCGGCCCCTGAAACCATTAGCGATAGATACGTACGAGTAGACCATTGCGTGGAAGATGTGAATGGTGCCGTCGTCCGAAGCTGAAGCCATGAGTGGGTACTTGGCGTGGAACGACACGTCACGTACAGCCTTCTCGTGGTACTTGAGCGTCTTGAATGGCCTCGAGGACAGATCCAAGTCAAACCAGCACAACCGTCGATCGTAACTACCCACAAGCAGGTGGTCGCCGTTCGGATGCACTGCCATGCTTGAGATCCACTTGACACCCGACGACAGCTTTTTCACGATCGACTGTTTGACAAGGTTGTACACGCGCACGTGGCGCTGGGTAGCATGGAAGAAGAACGGCTTGGACGGGTGGAACAACACGCACTGCACCTGGCCCACGCTCTTCTGGAACGGGTTCTGGGTCTTCCGCTTCGAAAGCTGGTGAATCAGCACCGCACTAGAACCAGCACCGGGAGCAACCGTAGAGAGGTAGTCACCCTTGTAGTGCCATGCCACGTCCTTAACGTCGCTTGTGTGGTGCAGCACAACACGAATGCCAGTGCCCACACGACGCTCAAGCCAAGGTCGTTCGGCAGCCTTCTTTGACTTGTGCTTGTCCTTCGTGCCGCTGTAGAACCGCCACGTGACAGGCACCTTCTTTTTAAGAGCATCGGCCTCCACACTTGCCTCGTCCTCGTCCACAACTTGGACTTCGCTATCTGTCTTGTCATCCTTCTCACTGGACGTCTGAATGCTATCGTCGGCATCGCCAACGAGAGCATTGGTAAGTTCTGTCTGGTCAGCGCTACCAGTTCCAGTAGCAATGATGAAGACCTTCTTGGCGGCAGCAACAGCCAACAACTGGTGGTCCTTGTTCGGGTTCCAGGACAATTTGTGTACCACAGCACCAACGTTGTACACCTGCAGGCAACGCGCAGTCTCCAGTTCCCAGATGCGAACAGTGAAGTCGTCCGAGCCTGAAGCCACGTACTGGCCAAAGGGGTCCACAGCCAGCGAGCGAATGCGGCCGGTATGGCCATTGAAGACGAGTGCCAATGTGTTGGGGAAAGGACGCAGATCCTGAGGCTTCGGCAGCTCCGGCACGAGCGACTCTGGGTCAATGTTAAGCTTACGCTTGTTGACACGAGGCGCCAAGTACAGATCCAGGCAGCGTTCAAAGCGCTCACGGACGAAGCCACCGTAGCCGCATACCTCACGCAGCGACTTGAACTTCTTCGGCATGAAGTTCGTCTCACGATCCTCGGGCTCGGCCTCTTCCCAAGCGCGACGCTCCTCTTTGCTGAACAGGTACTCGTCCGGAGGGTTGTACGACTCAATGTGTCCAGGCAGCGGCATCTTCGGAGCTTGCACGTTCGCGGGTCCCTTGCGAGTCTGCGCCTGGTCATCGTCGAACCACATCTGATAGACTTCAGGTTTCTTCTCAGGCTCCTGGTCGAGTTTAATGCGGCCTTCCTTGATGCCCTTCATAATCTTCATAACCTTCATACGCTCCCATTTCGAGGGAAGGAATCGGCTCTTGGGCTCCAAGTCGTTGCCCATGGAGTGAATGATCTTGTTCGACGAGTAGATATCCACGTAGTCCGGGTATGCCTCGAACTCCGGGTGGGCGAATGCACCAGCCTGCATGCGACGAATGATTTCCATGTCACGGTCCGAGATAACGATCTTGCGGTCGTTGTAGGCGTCATACACTGTACGGCTGCCAAACAAAAGAAACACAATGTCAGACCAATTGAAGCTACAATCAAGTGACAATAAAAACCCCAGCGCACAACGTACTCATAGTTCGGGTCATCCTTGGCAGCAATTGCATCATCAATACCATCGCCATTGTTGGTCTTCATGATCTTCTTGCCGTCCACATTGTAACCAATGTGGTCGTAGTCCTCGTACCACCGGAGCGGCACGTTGCCAATAGTGTTGACATTCTCCTCGTCGTCAGACGACAGGTCGTCCACGTGCAGCTGAGACGCCACCGACAGAGATCCGTCCTCGCGCATCTTCTGCACCTCCTTCTCGCGGTCCACCGTAAAGCGACGTGTCTTCTTTTCCAGCTCTGTGAGGTCAGCGTCCTCCTCTTCCTCATCGCTGGACTCGTCCGACGAGGATCCTTGGTCCTCGAACTCGTCATCCTCCTCATCGTCTGCCTCGTCGCTGTCTTCCGTATCGCTAGCCTCCTCATCCTCGCTCTCGACTTCGCTTTCTTCGCTTTCCTCCTTCACCGGCAGCTTTTTAACCTTCTTGCTAGTATTGGCAGGAGTTTGCACCGGCTTATTCTGCTTCTTTACAGCGACGCCAGCCGTCTTCTTGTTGCCTTTGTTGCCTCCATTGGCACTGGGCGTGGACGCCTTCAGCGGCGCTGCTGTCTTCTTCCCACGAGCCATCAAGTTCCTGTCGCTATTGACACTGGTTACGTTGATGCGGACGGCTCGCAACCAGCAAAACCAAGTGTACCACTTCTGTACCAATGTGAAATGTTTCCCGCGGGATATTGAAGCCCACGGGACCATCACTCATCCCGCGGGTTCGTTTGCCTACACACAAGGGGAGCCTCCCACACAACATCGCAACGCCCACTTGAAGAGAGAAGGCTCGCGCTCCAGGCTAACTGCTCTCTCTCGCTGTAGCTCCACTCCTAGTGACGCGCGGCCGATCGCTCCAGATTCTTCGTGTTCCCCGCTGTCTCCTCATTCTGACGAGCCGCTGAACGCGCGTATCGGCCCTGTAGAAGGCAAGTAAACGCTTGCTACCCAGAACGCTCCAGTCCACGCCAGACAACGCGTAGATTGGCCTTCGGCGCCCCATTGCGAGCGCCCACAGTCGCCGAGCACCACCACGGGACGCTGGCGTCGTAGCAGACCGCGTCTCATCTCGTGGAGCGCCATGAAGGCCCCGCGCGCCAGCTGCGAAGGCTATTTGACCTTCCGCACCAGTCCGTCGTCGCCTCCGCCCATGTTGCGGCGTTACTGTTTCCTCGTGGGTACTTCCTTCCACTACTACAGGTAGAGTAGATACTATTGGATGTGTTTGATGGCTCTACGCCGTGCTGAAAGATCTGGATCTCGTGTGTTGTTTTTGATTTGGATGCAGCACGCAGGAAGACGCGTATCATATGCTGCGGATTAAGGGCGAGGTGGACGTTCTAGGAGTGCAGGAATGGGACGGCAAAGGCAACATGCACATTTACCAGCACGGCTTCCTGTTCGCTACGGCACAGAACAAGGTCTTCTACGCTTACGCCGACACAGCCATGGATAAGGAGAAGTGGATCCGAGCGATCCAGACAGCAGTGGAGACTACAGCACCACGCCTGGCAGCGGCCTTCTTTCAACATGCCTCGTTGGATGTGGCCATTTCTCCGGTGAGTACTGTGACGGTGCCATCCAGTGAGACGGACGTGACGTGCAAGTGTCCGGATTGCACTCGAATAGCAGCTGAAGCTGCTGCCGTGGGTCAGCCAGCACCGACTGCGGCGACGTTGCTGTACAAATGCAACAGTTGCGACGGATTGTATTGTGATAAGTTTACGACGCACAAGGTGCCGCTCCCCCAGAGATCGCACTATTACGCCAAGCGCGTGTGTGACCGGTGTTACGAGGCGCAGAATTACATCAATTACTTGCGAGCAATGGTGGAGAGACTGAAGGCGGGTATTTGCCTGTACCCGAAACCACTAAACCCTGAGGCACCGATCGAGCTCATTATGCCCAAACGCCCACTGCAGACAGAGTCGGCCAAGATTGCTATTGACTTGTTGAAGGCGAAGGTTATCACTGCTGAGGAATGTGAGGAGATTTTACTCAAAGATCGGCGATTTTATGACCACACGATGGATCACCCAGAAATTCCGTTAGACCTGAAAATCCTGGGTCTCCATCGTGAATTCCGTGCACGGAGTTTCAGCGTTTATCGAGCCGTGATTTTGCTGCATCGTCACTTGGATAGTGATCCCCTGCTATTCAAGCCTATCGTGGAGAAGCTGCTGCACTTTTCGTACACACGTATCAACCAAGTGGAGTTCTACTGGCCTCAGATCGTCCATGCTTATCTATCGATTCCGAATTTTGACTTCGAGAAGATCTTCTGGCTGGATGAGCTCATCCTGTCGGTGTGTTCGCGCTCGATCCACCTCGCTCTTCTTCTTCGATGGCAGCTTCAAGGTGCGCTCGAAGACTCGTTTGATATAAGAAAACCCAAGGAGATGCTGGACAAGTACGCGCGCGTGGTGCGGCTAATGGTCGAGATTGAACGTGAGGTCGCAGGTGTTGACCGTGCAACAGTTCTTAGCCGCGATCCACTGCAAGAAGCGTCCCAGGTTCATAAGCGCAATTTACCGATGCCTACAGACGACCAGTTGCAGGTTATCGTAAAATTGACGGAGGAGATTGCCACTCACCGCCGCCAAGCCCATAGCATCACAGCCGTCAATGGCTCTCCTGCGGGCATGGATTCGTACTCGCCGATTTCACCTCCCATGGCGAGAAAATCTACAGATCGTAGCTCGCTCGATGCAGATGTGGACAGCCGATTCCGTGACTTCTCGCGCTTTCAGCAGCACCTACTCACGCCCAAGGAAGACCTGGACTCTATGCTACTTTCGCACCCTACGGGTGATGACTACGAACATGATGAGCGGTTGTCTATTCTTGAAGAGGAGGATACTGACAACCAACCAACCAGCATATTTAGTGAGTCTATGCGACGCATGAGTCAGACTGACAAGTCTTTGCTGGCAAAGCACTTCGCTGATGAATGTGATTTCGTGGAGCAGATCACCGACATCGCTGAGGCGCTGCGCTTCGTGCCGTCTATCCAGGATCGAAAGGCCCAACTGCCGTCATATTTGGAGAAACTACATCTTCCGCCCATGGCGTATGTGCCGCTGGTAAAAGCCACAGACCCGTTTGAGCGCATTGTACGGATACCCACAAAGGAAGGCACTGCTTTTTCGACGAAGGCACGAGTTCCTATTTTGTTGATCTTCGAGGTGATCCGCGGCAATCCATTTGACGAAGAGCAACAGCAAGACCCCTCACTTCTAGGGTCTCCAAGATCCCCTTCAAGGCAGAACCTTAACGGAAATGGTGCGCTCGAAGCTTCCGAAGTTAACTACGTCGAGGACGATGAAATCGGTCAACTGATTGGACATCAGGCCAGTGATGCGTTTGCTGGTGATGCGCAGGAAGCGGAGGAAATTCCAGCAGAGCCTATGATGCCTCCCCCTGCACCTGTTGTTCCCGAGCCATACCATACCCCCGTCGCCGCGCCACGGCGTGCACCAGTTCCGGAAACGCCCATTGACGTTCCCGACATTGTCTCAACGCCATCAACGGCTCCGCCAATCCTTATGACTGGACGTACGATGAGTAACGCGTCTGCAGACGGAGTGGTAACTGAGGGCCATCCTTCTACGCCTTTGGACTTGGCAACGGGTGATTTGACAGCTGAGGCAATTGAGCGTGAGAAGGCCCGTCGCCGGGACTTTGAGGCAGCTTTTGGCGAATCTTGGAGCTCCAAGCGGGCAAGAATGATGGCTGCATCGCCTTATGGCCATTTGCCTGGGTGGGACATCGTGTCCATGATTGGTAAGAGTAATGATGACCTTCGTCAGGAAGTTTTTACGCTGCAATTGATCCAGAAGTTCGTTGAAATCTTCAAGGGCGCGCATCTGCCGATGTGGGTGAAGAGGTACCGCATTATCGCCACGAGTTCGTCTACTGGACTAATCGAGACCCTGATCAACGCAATCTCGTTGGACGGTTTAAAGAAGCGCGAGGGATACGTCTCACTTCTTCATCACTTTGAGAAGTCATATGGCCCACCTGACTCACACCGGTTCAAGGAAGCGCGACGGAAGTTTATCCAGTCCATGGCAGGATACTCGCTTGTGTGCTACTTCCTCCAAATCAAGGATCGACATAACGGCAACATCATGCTGGACAACGAAGGCCACATTATCCACATCGACTATGGTTTCTTACTTGGCATCGCGCCTGGTGGAATGCTGAGTATCGAGACAGCCCCGTTCAAGCTGACAGCCGAAATGGTGGAGACCATGGGCGGCCAAGACTCCGAGGGTTTCAAGGAGTACGTGACGCTTTGTACGCGGGGCTTCCTTGCGTGCCAGCAGCATTGTGACGAGATCTGCGACCTTGTGGACGTGATGTCCCGTCAATCGCCGTACCCGTGCTTCCTGGGCATCGACGCTGATTATATTTTATTGCGCCTGCGCTCTCGCTTCAAGTTGACGCTGTCTAAACAAGAGACTGTAGCGCACGTGCTGTCGCTCATTCGCAAGAGCAACAACAACTACAGCACGCGCCAATATGACAATTTCCAGCGCATGACGAACGGCATTCTTGCGTAGGTGGGTGGTTCTGGAGTCAAGTCTCAAGAGAATAAAAATCGTGAGCTCTTTTGCGGACAACGATTGCCCTTAGAAACTATAAGGTGCGTGCTTGTTCGAGCACGTAGCGTTTTGGTAGGTAGTGTACACGTGACTTATCAGCAATGAGCTGACATCTACTACTGTAGATGGAGAAGAATATCATTTGGCCGATTAACCAGAAGCGTTTTTTTACTGTGTAGCTCCACGGCACCTAATGAAGGAGGTGGTAATCGTCACCATCATATCTAGCTTTAGGCAGCGAAGTAGCTACCGAACCCCTCACGTTTCCGCATCATGCACCTCCGCGTGAATCCTGTGTGCACTACAGAGAGAGCCACGATGACGACAGCGCAGGCAAGTGCGATTTTGGTGCCTGTGGACGCGTCGGAGATGTTGGTGAGCGACGGACCCGAGTCCTCCGCGACCAGCAGGTTGAAATACACAGCTGCAACGAGCGAGACGAGCGCAATGAGGCCCCAGATAACCCCCCAGCAGCGACTCGAAGTGTGGGTCATCTTGGCGAAGACGGACGCGTCGCTCTCATTTACGCGGCGGGAAATGAGGTCGTCCCAGATGTCGTAAACGGAAAAGAGGCAGCTCATGACACCCACGAAGAGCGTCACGTACTGTAGAGCATCGAAAGTCGTCCAAATGTTCAGCGCCAACAGGCCAGCGAGCAGCACGATGAAGCAAAAGTTGAGGATGCGAAGGTAGCCGTTGTGTGCGTAGAAGATGAAGACCAGCAGGAAGAAGATGAGGACGCCCGCTGCCACTTCCGATGCCGTTTTGTCCGCACTAGCGATGGTCAACGCCATGCCCCACACTGCAGATCCCAGGTAACCCTACCGTTAGCAACAACACACAGATAAGTCAATATAACTAGTTCAATAGAGAATTGGCAACAATAATGGCTTACTGCTGGGAGGATGACCCACTGGAGTCCACCGACAGTCTTCGTCACGCCACCTTCATCTGGGTGAACTTCCATGCCTTTAACCTGCGTCATTGCCACAAAAGTTCCATAAGAACCATGGGTTTATAATGTGACTGGTGCTTTATAGCTGTGCTTACGCTGCCGCAGGTGAGCCATGCAGCCGTCGCGTGCCCAAGCTCGTGCAAGAACACCGTTCTGTAAACAAAAGAGCAGGGGGCGTTAGAGTATTTGATCCCATTCATCGCCTCCAGAGATAATTGAACAAACGTACAGAATCTTGAATGGGTGGAGGATCGAGACGCGCCATCTGCAACGACAAGGATAAATAATGCAATGCACAGGTCAGTCAGTGCCTTGATGGAACAAGCGTCTGCAGACGACAAGGTGGTGGGTGCCCTTACAGCTTAAAAATGGCGACAGCGTAGCAGATGATGAGGAATATGGACAGGAACTGCTTGTCGTTGCAGCACTCGAGCGACCAGTCAATGCTCATGGTGGCGGACGTGGAGGAAGCAAGCGGAGAGCTTTCCGACGCAGCAAGTTGGGGAATGAGTCCATGTTCAGTGGCATAAGCCTTTGAGATACACCACATGTCGGGTTTCATCCAATCAGAAGTTGTTATCTGTTTGAACCTACAAAAGTCATCGCCCATAATCACATGGTCGAACAAAGTCACACGGCCAAATGGATTCTCCAAGGAAGGTGTAAAGTCCTCAGCCATTCAATGGATAAACAAGGGAGAAGACTGTGGACTGCGCGTTGATAGGGAAGAAGAGCAGTTCTCGGCGTTATCGTGCTCCCAGCAGCTCTCAACTGGCTCAACCACTCGGGAAATTGGCATGACTGCGATCTGTTCCCCTCTGACTGCGGTTCAGTACGCAGCCACTGCACTGGCGCGCTTGGAAATGTTGTTGAGAGGTAGTCACAGTAGCTGCGTGTACATTCGTGGCTGGAATATTTCCAGCAATCTAACTTTCTTTTAACCGCCGACCCAACGAGGAACAGTCGCCCCCTGACCCCTTCGTACGGACACTCCTTCGTTATGGGCTCACACGATGGCGAAGTGAGCGGTGGCAGCCATCGCGAGTCCGCGCAGCCCTCGAAGAAGCGCATACCGGACCAGCCACATGAGGTCGAAACGAATGCGAATGGTACGAAAGCACCATCGTTCAATACTCTGCCAGCCAGAGCTCCGCCCTCCTCCGCTTCGACGGACCCCAATTGGCAGCGCAAACACTCGTCGTTGATGCTGAATGCGATGCACCCGGAAGGCGCCCACGAAACGGCGACGTTCGTTGAGCGATTGCCTCGATCCACAGCCATTCGGGTCCTTCTCGCTCTGTTCGCCTACGCACTGCTGGTCTCTGACGTCCCTCGCACAGGGTCGAGCGTTGACAGTCTCCCGTTCGTGCAGATCGAGCCAAACGTCTTCACGGTGTACGGGCCAACGGCACTTGCAGGCCGAAAGCTCTTCCAGAACGGCACAACCATCACTGCTGGGGAATCTACGAGCGATTCCGAAGTATCTACGGCACTCTACAAATTCACACCAAGTTCCTATGGACTGCGTACGGCTCGGGATCTCCTGGATGCGTCCGCAGAGCTGGAATCGTCGTGGCCTGCGTGCATCCTTAGCGATCTTTCTGCAGGTTCAGAGTACAGCAAGGACTGCGGAGACTCCCTACCTGGAACGACAGTGTTTCAGATGCTTGACACCCTCGTCGAAGCACTTGCAGCCAATGCGCCGAGCACTACAAGCTACAAGAACGTGGCCCAGACAGACGATGGCATCGCGATCATGGCACGAGGCGAGCTAAGTTCCTTACCGCAACGTGTGTGTTTTTCGGCCCGCGCCAAAGCTCGCTGGACGGGTACAAGCAGTGCAACTTCTGGGTCCACGGCAGCAAGTAGCAGCACCAGTTTCCTGTCGAGAAACTTACTGGACCACAAGTACTGGCTCAGCGTCTGGGTTACAACGTTCGCTGACCTGAACTCCAGCAACCCGGGCGTGGACTTGTGCGTGGATGACTTGGATCGCCCCCTCTTTTGTGAGAAACCGTGGGCTGCGTCACTAACTGTGGACGGCAGCGAGAGCGAGGCTATGTGGGAAGTTGTATCGTTACGCGTTGCAGAGTTACAGAAGACTCTGGCCAGGAATGAAAAGCTGGATGTTACGTTAGTGGAGACCGAATCGGACCCATTGACAAGACTGGGTGGAGCTGTACTGCTTGCACACAAAATTTACAGCGTCGTAGCTCTGTACCGGATCCGAGAATGCACTAGCACGGGCACTTGCACGACTAGGACAGTGTTTGACGAACGTGTTGAGGGCAAGGTGCTGTATACAGACGCCCTCGAATGGAGTTCCTTGGCATCCACTCTACGATACATTGGGCAGTTGTATGTGAGCGTGAGGGTTTTGTGCCTGCTCGTCGCTTGCTATGCGGTAGTAGGCTCAGCTTTCGGCAACGTTGCGAGCACGGATACGTCGAGGCTGAGACGTACTCTACGTGTCTTCTTTGCTGTCCCCAGCCAGGTAGTCGTGTATGGCAGTTGGCTGCCTGTCCTGTGCTACGCAAGCGCACACATTATCGACGCGTTGATTCTCTACGAACTTGAAGATGACGGCGGAGAGAACACCACTGATAGCTTTTCAGCGTTGACGCGGTGGCTGGCTGTGCATATGCGCTGTATTTGGCTCATGGCGTTATTAGCACGGTTTCGAGCATTGTTGCAGACCTCAGCAGGGGCGTGGACCCCCTCACACGGAGTCTCGGGGGTGCGGGGTCATTTGCTCCCCGCGTTGGCTCTCGGGGCTGTGGCGTTCGTAGCACATGGGGGAATCGCTGTTGACGACCGCGACGCACGGATCTTGGAGGCTAATGAGGTTGAACCCGTCCCGACCTTCATGCTGCTGCGCTCCGAAACGCTGGATGCGTGGAAAATGAACCTCGAAGGAGTTTACAGCGATATGTTGGCAGTCGCTCTTGCCGCTATTATCTATATCGTCGTTATCCTAGCTGTGCGTGCGCTGATGCGCTGGCATCGACGTCGCTGGATCAAGCCGACGACCCCCAGCCAGACAAAACCCCAAGCGAAGGGCGATGCCGTGCCCGACCCGTTGTTCTTTGCTCGTTCGGCCGTTCCCAGTGCCGCAGGGGCGCTCTGGGAGCCCAGTTGCCTTTCCGTGAGCTGGGATGATGATCTGCTGGGGCCTCTGCTCGCTGTGTTGACTGCTACTACTCCGTGGTTAAGCCAGCGAAGCCAACGTAACATTGACCAGAAACAAGGCCCAAGCGAGGAGACCACAGAGGATAACCTTGCTGCGAATGGTGGCGAGGTTGTTACTAGCGCGTCGTCCTCACAGCGTATGCTTATGAATTTGGTGTTCTTGAGTGACCCATGGAATCTGCTGGTACTTAAACTTGGGCGTGCTCGAGTACATCTCTATCATCTTCGAGGGAGCGGACTCGACTGCAAGGTTCTCCATGCGAACGCCAAGGCTCGTGTTGCACGCGAGTATTCGTTGCCCCTGGAAAACGTGGAGCTAGTAGCCTCCCTTCGCGCGTGTGAACTATCCTGGCCGCAGCTTGTCACGTGCAAATGAAAGGATTCCAGCGATACACAGTCACTTGAAATTCATTTAAGCAATTGTTTTTTTTTATTTCTAGTTGTCCTTGTCGGCTTCGTTTTCGTCTACCGGCTCGTATCCTTTGTAAGTAGTTTCTAAATCGTGAAGGAGCGCAGAGGCGAGAATGACCAGTGTCGGCAAAAGGACGATTTGGGCATTGACGATGCAGAATTCCGCGATGGAGTTCCCCATCTGCCTCCAACTCCCTTCATTGCGTACAAGAAAGAGGAACTGTGCAACCAGAACCTCCGCCAGTGACGCTGCCAGAAGGAAGTACCTCGGGACCCAAAGAGATTTGCCACGCAACTCCTTCTCTAATATCGAGACTGCTCCTGATGGTAGCAGTAGAATGAGACGGAAAGCGCATCCAACAATCACGAATGGAATCACGAGCTTCAGCACGACAAGAGCCTGCGCAACAAAGGGAGAGGATTCTGTTAAGAACCGCTGCGTAGCTGGAATCTTGAAACTTGTCAAGCTAGCCACACTGTTTGTGCCGAAAAACGAAACTTGGACAAACAGTAAGAGCAACAGTGCCCTCTGCACTTCACGAGACGCAGAAACCCCTACGATAGTAGTCTGCTTTGCTTCTACCATCATCCAGCTAACGACTCCGCTGCATAATGCTGCGTAAAATATCACTTCGTACGACGTGCTAAGCAATATGAAACCTGGCGTGAGAGCTAGGATGGTTTGCGTTAAACGCGCAGCCGCAATACGTGCAGCTTCCCCACCAGTTTGCTGACGCTCAAGGTCATCATTATTTTCCAGTTTCAACGAGCGTAACTCCCTTTTGCTGTTGCACTTTGCTTGAACGAGTAACCAGACTACTGGCACGACGACTAGAAGCCAGCTTGATGCCACAAGAAACGATGGAAGAGTAGTTTTACGTTCCAGATAAACCGACGTCCATTGCAGAGCCAACATCGCCAGAAGGATAGGAAGTCCTCCAGGCAAAAGAACCGTCTTCCACTGGGATTTTTGATCATGGGCAGCCGATGTATTGTGAACCACAGCAATAGTAGAAAACAATATCAGCAATGCACCAAGATGAACCAACGGCGTGTTTCGATCGTGTTCACTCGGCAAGCACGGGAAAATAGCGATTAAGACGCAGCTTGTAGACCAATACAAATCTGGCGTCAACAGTTTCCTCCAGTGTAAACGGCCATTCAACTGGACGCTACCCCTTGCGTGAAGGAGATTGTTGCTGATGATTCTCGGTTGCAACGCCAATAAAATAAACAGCAGGCAAAATAGTTCACGGCGATGATAGCCGAAAACGACAAGTTCCAAGCATAAGAAAGTTGACACAACTTGTACACTCCATTTCCAGCGTGAACCCATAGGAGGCAGCGCAGCCCGAAGTTGTCTGCGATGTTTCCACACAAATTTCCAAGATATAAGAGGGCACAACCCGTACAGGTAGTGCGTGGACGGAGAATCCGCGAGAAAACGCCACCACATCATTACAACTGCGGCAGCGATGAGCTTGATGTCGATCGTATGGGTCAACAACCACCGCGAGCGAAATTTCTGGGGCTTCTGGTACGCAACCGTCATGACTAAAGCCCAGCCGAAGCAGCTTAGCACGATCGATCCCCGCAAATACAGCCAGTCGTACGTTTGGTAATACACGATCGCGTTCCGACAAATATCAATCATTTCCTGGCTCAACAGTTCGACGGCGCGGTAAGCATCATCGTGAATTGGGTGGCTTTCGCCTTCGCTGATGCTGTTAATGGCCTCATCAATATGAGCTTCAAGCTCTGCCACTCGGTCGTGGAGAGGTGAATATAGAGCAAATAGCAATCCCCGGCGCGCTCGTTTCACCTCTTCCTTGCGCAGCGCATGCTCATATAACTGTCGAGCATTTGCGCGCATCGCGATTGCGCGGTATTTATCTTTGACCAGGTAAGTAAACGGGAGAACTCCGACGGAGTTACGGGGGTAAGGAAGTCCCGCCAAGGCAGAGATCAGAGCTGCCACATCTGTCTGCATGACATCCTTGCGCGTGAGATTTAGCACTGATCCCCATTCACGAGCAGCAACCTGCTCTTCATGTTCTTGCCCCCCAAGACGACTTTGTATCTCGGCTCTAGAACGCGTAGGTAAATCAATTTTAAACGATTTCTTGTCAGCTTTCCCTGCAGTCTCAGGTCCTTGGACACCTGCACCCCACGCAATAATTGCCGTCCGTGTTTTCTCCGGAGCATCGTCACCATGGTCCCCTCCAAGATCCATTCCATGGTCGGCATTCACCACGTACGCGGTTTGTCCATCGTTTCCATAGTACTCCTCAATCATTTTCTGCGTCTTCTCGATCAATTCGTCTACCACTGCAATATTCTCCAAGTACTCCCTCGAATCGGCTCCAAATTTCGGCCCCGTCAAGTCAGTTCCTAGAAAATGACAGTAAATCACCAACTTCTCGTCATGGAGCTTTTCGTACAATGCCGGATTCTTCGCTTCCTTTCCTCTTGCAAACAACTCCTTCATCTTGCGATACGCCCATACATCCAGTAGCGTCGTGTCTTCTCGAGCCATTTCGACCTCTTCTCGTCCAGTGTAATGCTCCTCCGTGGCCTGTGGAGCGTGAGCAGCCAATATCGGGGCAACATCTTTATTGCCAAAGATAAAGGCATTATGACTCTGGTTAAAAACGGAGTCAAACGGAACTGGATGTCGCTTCCAGCGCTTGTAAACAGCGTGCGGATCTTCGTACATCCCTGCGGTCAGAGCCACGTGGCACGGCCGACTTTCGGTCGGTGCGTGGTTGTGTGAGACTCCCCAACTACCTTTTGTCCTCATCATTTGACCCAGGAACGGTACGCGACTGTCAGAGTTGATTGGAGCGGTCTCAGTGCTCTCCGGGTTGAGATCGTAGTGGTCGGCATGGCCGGCGACGACTTTGAAGAGCTTGTCAACGCGACAACCGTCAAGGGTGAAAATGACGACTCGCTTGGCGGGAGGCGACGAGGTGAAGTTGGCGCTGCGGATGGAGGACTCCACGGATGATTGGAAGTAGATGTCGAACGCACTCAAGATGCAGAGCACATGGAAGGCCACGCCCAGCAGCAGCAGCCGTGCAATACTGCCGCTCATGGACGTAAACGGTAACTGTACCCCCTGTACCCATGTCCTTTAGAAATTGACTGAAAATTAGAAACGTTAATCATTGTATTTAACTTCAATAACAGTTATGTTATATCAACATGGATACATTTGCATGAAGGTGCTGCAGAGAGAATAATACTCTTAAAGAACGCGGTCGTGCTGCGTTCACGTCTTATGACAGTAATATATGAACATGCTGCTGCGGACGCTGGCGAACACACTAAACGGGGTTAACTTTATGAAGTAGAGTTATCAGCTACTGCGCTCGTTCAGAGAGCCACGCTCCGTCAAGAACCAAGCTCCGAGTCGAAGAAAGACGAACCTTGAACTGTGAGTCCGACTTTTTTAGTGCTACAAAAGAACACCAACATATCGTAAGCAAACCAGCTGATACGAACACCAAGCACGAGTACGTACTGCGGATAGATCCCTCACTATTGCCACTGCTCGACGAAGCAGGGCAGCAGATTTGCAAAGTTTGCTGAGTCTCCGCTAAGACGATTCCACTGAGCCCCACATTGCACGGGTTTAACGATTGAACCACTGCAATTTGACGCAAAGAGAACAGCAAATTAGCAATGAGTACCGGTACTCAAATAAACAGCACGTGGCGTACCTTCAAGCGGGCATCCTGATAGATCCAGGTACTTCAGCTTAGCCTGAAGTTTTGCGTTACGTCCACGCTGATCTTCCTCAGTAACTTGCTGAACTTTACCGAGCTCGCCTTCAATCACTTGACTGACGTACCGCGTCCAAATGTCGTTGAGCTGCTCTGCGTCGCTATACTTCACCTCTCCACCAAGCATGTGCAAACCAAGCTCTCTTCGCCGACGTGCACTCAGCAATTTTGCCGTCTGCTTTCTACTAGCTGCTGCAATTGTTTTCTCCGCCGTTTCCGCAGCAGTGGTCTTGAACGGATTATCCAGGGACAACACCTTGTTTTTGAGACCATCCACAGCACTCGCTCCTGCCTTTGTGCCCTGTGTCACAGATTCCAGATAGTTCTTGAACGTTTCATGCAAAGAACGTGGCTTCATTAACGTCTCAACTTGTGGTTGCTATAATAAAAATGCCCAAACAACCGTCAGTATTGCGTGCAACATCCTTCCCACTCCAAGTCCCTCTGTCCCTCACCAAAGAGCAGTCTTTTAGCCCAATAGACAGAAAGTCTGCGCCCATCTTCTCGTACAATGGGTCGGCCTTCACCACCTTCTTCTCTTCTGCCTTAGCAGCTTGCTTGCCCTTTTCCTTGCCGTTTTCTTGCCAATTGCCACGCTTCTTGTCCTTGCGTTTGCGTTTCGAGTGCTGATAGGCCTGCTGCTTATTACCCTTGGGTGCTGCTTGTGCTGCAGCCTGTACTGTGTACTTGGACACCGCAGGCTGCGCAGTGGACGCAAAGGCTGCGTCCAGCGAAGACAGAAGGTCAGCGCGCGGCCGCTTCTTAGCCCCAGCCGAGGTCGCCATTATTGAGGAATGGATGGTGAAAGCCTACATCGAAGTATCAGATCTGATAACAAATTTCATCAGTTCTGATACTAATAACGTAATCTTTGAGATACATTACACTTGATCAATGTATAGGTACATTTCATGAGCTAATGACTGCCTCACTTTCACTTCAAAATGGAGGGCGGGCCATGGAGTGCCTGGTCCTGCGCCGATGTAGGGCGCTGGCTGCGCGCGCAGGGCTTCGGCGAGCACGAGGAGCTCTTCGCTGCCAACAAGATATCGGGCGCCATCCTGCCGGAGCTCACGCGCAACGCGCTGCGCGACGATCTGGGCATCGCCGCGTTCGGGGACCGAGTGCGGATCGCACAGGCCATCGAGGCGCTGATTGCGTCTTCACCTGGTGACACATCAACGTCACCATCAACTTCAACATCAGCAACTTCAACGACGGCAACTTCCCAGCAACTTAATCAAGCCTGGTTGCCTCGTGACGACAATGCACTGGACCTCGTGGTGCTGCACGCGGCGCCACTCGTGATCAAGGACAGCCGCCACCGCATCTACCCCATGGAGAAACTGGACCTGGAAGCAGAGCGTCGAGAGATCAGCAATTCGCTGCTCACAGATGTGCAACATAAGGCCATCCACGTGCGCTTCGACATTGCTAGTGCTGATATCCTACGCAGCCTCATGACGGCCTGGAAGTGCACGGTACTGCACTTCTCAGGTCACGGGCTGGGCCAACGTGCGGCTCTCTGCTTCGAAGATGGCGCAGGCTGTACGCACTTGATTACTCCGGATGCACTGAGGCAACTGATGTTTTCAGGTGGTAGAAGGCAGCAGCAGGTACCAGGGACGACGCCTGTGGAGATGAAGACGGCGGAGGTGGCAACTGCCGGCCCAAAGCCGCTGGATGGCAACGTGCAGCTTGTGTTTGTCAACGCCTGCCATAGTCAGAAGGTGGCGTCCGTTTTCTTGAATGCAGGAATCCCGCACGTCGTTGCGGTGCATTCGGACTCTCTCGTAGTCGACGCATCGGCCACCATGTTTGCAAAACATTTTTATCTGTCACTCTTCCATGGCCATACAGTGTCGACGGCGTTCGAAATCGCGAAGGGTGCGGTACGGGCACTTCCTACTCAGAAGAGGGCTGCTTGCTGCTGCGCGTGAGTGTTTCAATTTCTTTATGTTGGCTTGTGCTATTCTAATAGGGTATTATGTGCTTGTTTGATCTCTGTAGTCATCTCCACGAGCCGACGTGTACGTGGATGCGCGATGGTTCACGACATTCGCAACACAGTGCAACTCAATGCTGTTGCAAGGGCCATGCATTGGCATTTCCGCACGATGAGTCCAGCAAGTTTCTCTTGTTGGGTACGGCATCGCACGATGTTGTACTTTTTGGGGATATTCCAAACGGGAAGCTACGCGACTACACGCCGCGGTATCCTTCGAACATACCGTCCATGCATGGACAATTTATTGGACGCAATACGGAAACGTATCTTATGGTCAAATCGCTCCGTGAGAATGCTGTAACAGCGTGTTTAGGAGCTCCAGGCATCGGGAAGAGCTCTCTTATTATCTCTGTCGCGCACTTCGTGCACAGTCGCCGAATGTTTCCTGACGGCGTATTTTACGTGGACCTGGAAGGCCAGAAACTCTCCACTGTACGTTATGCCATCGCACAAAGCATTGGTATGCCTGCAGCTGATACAGACGAAGAAGTATTTGCAGAACTCGGGTGGGTACTCAATATTTCGAAGTACTTGTTTGTGCAGCTTCGGCCAATTATGCTGGCTATAAATCTCTGCTAACTTTGATGTTCTGAAATACAGGACGAAGAACTGCTTGCTCGTGCTTGACAAAGTGGAAGAGCTGCTGGATGAAGATGAAAACAAGGGCGAAGAACTCTTACACCAGCTTATTTCCGTTGCTCCGAACCTGAAATTGCTGCTTGCCTCTCGCCGCAACATGCACATTCCCAGTGTCACTCCGTACTCACTTTCAATCTCAGAACTCCCGCTACATACGGCAGTAAGGAACTAAATGCTTGCTGCTATGTGTCTTGGTGCTCTGTTTGGACTAATTATCATGGTGTTTATGGTGCAGACAGAGCTGCTGTGTCTTGTCGCACCTGGCTGTTCCACAAAGCTAGCCGAGCGCTTAGCCAGGATATGTGGATGCCTTCCACTCGCTATTCGGGTTGTTGGGCGTGCACTTGCTAATGCACGAATGACTGTGACGCCCGAACGGATGATTGAGTACTTGGAGGTAACGGGGGGATGACTCTATCAATTACTGTAGTACCAGGGTTGATAACGACCTGACTAACTTTCTTTCTTTTGCTGCAGCGTGACGAGCATAGATTCGAGACAATCAGAGAACTCAATCAAGTGGGACATAAAGAGTGTGTCGACCGCTGCATCCGATCATCTTTTTGCCACTTGGATGAGCCATTGCGGTTAGCCTTTATGGCCTTTGGATTTTTTCGGGGTAGCTTCGAGATTGAAGCTGCCGAAGCAGTTCTTTCAAGCGTTTTGACGGAGCAGAATGCTGCTGGAAAATTGGTGGGAAGCAGCTATTCCTTGCTATCGTCGTCTCTAAGCGGGTCAGGAGGGGCAACAACGGCAGGGTCGAGCTCTTCAAGTTCAACGTATTTTCCTTCTGACGCATATCCTAAGAACAACCGAAGTCGCAGCAGAGATGATGATGCTTCTTCAGTTCGCAGCCTTGGGTCGCAGCTTTCGAACATGGATGGTTTTGGCTTTGACAACGACGGAGCTATGACCAATGACAGCTATGATTTGCTTGATTTGGAGAGTAGCGAAGAGGTGAAAGCTCGTGGAGTGAGCGTTCCGCCGGCAAGCGTAGCTCTTGAACTTCTTCACCAGTGGTCGCTCGTGGAATTCGACTCCAAAACGAATCGTTATCGTATGCACAATCTTGTGCAGCTCTTTGCGGAGGAAGAAGCTGGTCGTATGGGAGATGAATGTTTCGCTGATCCAGCACCTCCTCCAGGCGTAAGTTCTACGTCTTCATCGTTTGTCGCGGCATCAATGGGCGCTCCTCCCACAAGTATCCCTCTGGGTAAAGAACTACTTCTCACGTGGAAACGGCGCTTTGTGCGCTACTACTGTATGATCGTTGCTAAGGCATCTCATGCCTATCGTTTTGATGGCACATTGGCACTTTTCGATAAGGAACGCGCTAACATTGAGTCGGCTATGCGACTAGCTCACGAGCTTACCCAGCAGAGCATCGAACAAGTACGTGAGAATAATCGCCGTGTCCAACAAGATCTTGTCAGTGATCAGCTTGGAGAAGTACCTGCTGATTCAGCCAGTACAATGAGGTCGAAGAGTGAGCCATCCTTATTTACTGACGATGGAATTGCAACCAAACCGGATATTGAGCGCCACAGCAGTAGTTTTGCTGGGACTACAAGCAACAGTAGCAGCAGAAGTGGAGGGGGGCGAAGATTTACAGGACCTGCTTCGCTCAATAATTCCTCTATTGTGGATGCTCTTCTGTATAGCAATTTGGTGGTGCGGTGTCGATTTATTTTTCGAGCGCGTGTGGAGCCCCGACGTCGTATTCAAGTGGTATCTTCGTGCTTACAGTTGTCAAGAGAGACGCGTTCACTGCATTGCACATGCGGCAATCGAGAAAATGATCCTGCAGCACTACTATGGGATGTTGAAGAGGCAAAGTTTGACCGCGAACTATCGCTACTGGACAAACTGCCTTCTTTCGAGGAGCCACAACCGCCTATCGCTGCGTCTGCTGCCTATGATCGGTGCACATGCGTGGGTATCCGCGAACTCATCGCGCTGGAGGCTTTATTATTGACGGATCTAGGCTACGCATGTTGCGACGTTACGGACTGGGTGGCAGGAGAATACCATTACTTGGAGTCGTTACGACTACAACGAGAGGTTCTTGGCTGGTCGGAACACCCGCAAGTTGCTGAAGTGCTAAACCAGTTTGGTATTTGTCTCAGTACTCGATGGGGATATCTAGCGCATAATGTATGGTTGTTACAGCACGCGGAGCGCTTGTTAAAAGGAGCACTTCAGATGCGAAGTCGAGTGTTAAGCAAGAATCACCCGGAATATGCTACTAGTCTAAACAACCTGGCCAATTTTTACAAGAACTACCCAACCGCTGGGAAGCGACGGTCGCCGTCTGCAGCACAGCGGGAAGAGTCCCAAGAACCTAGAGATCGACGCACGAGAGGAGGAAAAAGTGGAGGGCGGCAAGGTGGCAGTGCTCACCGCGGTGCTCGTTCTGGATCTAGTCCTAGTCCTAGCAGATCCAGTACCAGCAGCGAAAGCGTAGCAAGTCCTAGCCAAGATAGCACGAAGACGGATGTGAGTAAAGGCTCAAAGAGAGAGGAAGAGCCTCGGCCCGACATTGCTGCTATGTATCGGCAGTCGCTCAAGATCCGAGAGATGACACTTGGTGAAAACCACCCGCAAGTTGCGCAATCGCTGAATAACTTGGCGCTGTATCTGTCCAACCAACTGGAGACACAACAACTAAGGTAAGTCTGTAGTAAGATAGAAATCGACTGTGTATGCAAGTGTACATGCTAACTTATGCTTGTTTGTGGTAGCGAGGAGGAGTTAGCTGCACAGAGGGCTGAAATTGGGCGCCTATATGAGCGTGCATTACGGATTCGTCGAAGCACGCTTGGAAATGCAAGTTTCGAGACGGCTGCAACACTCAACAACATGGGGAATTTCAAGCGTTTGGCGGTGCGTATTATGCGTTAGGCTCCAAGCCAATAGTACTCAATCTTGTTTTATTTACGTATTTCCTTCCTGGATGCAGAAAGATTGGCGTGGAGCAGAAGAAAACATCAAGGAGGCACTACAAATTACAGATCGATATTTCAATGATATCAGCCCTCGCGCTGCTCGCATTTTTATTAATCTCGCGCGAGTTTATCGAGATCAGGTACGAATTTCAAAGGCGCATCATCCGTGGTCAGAACGTTTGTTAACACCATGGTGCTACCTATTGTAGAAACGCTTCGAAGAAGCCATCAACGCTTACAAAAAAGCGCAAGACATTCGCCAACAGCTTTTCCCCGATACCCGTGACGTTGGTTTTTGTATCGGTGCGATTTACTTTCTTCTTAGCACGCTTAGCTGTGTTCTGACTGTCCGTGTGCCATGTTACCATCAGAACAAATCGGTAAATGCTTACGACTCCAAGGAAAAGAAGAGGAGGGCAAGATCGTGGAAGAACGAGGGCGGCAGATGAAGAAGCTTGGACTTTCTGTATTAGAGGAAAACGAGATGGGACAAGAGGAAACCAGCGGCAGTATGAGCAGCGAAAGCATCAGCTTTAAGCATGCAGTGCTGAGTGGTGACAGCGCAGAGGGTTCTGTATCCTCCGGTCACCTTTTCGTGCGAGTGAATGTGTACGACATCGTTGACACTGAGGCTCTTGTTTCACGCAAGTTTAACTTCCCAGGCAAGCTTTTGGGCGAACGTGGAATACACTTGAAAAGGATCGAGGCCATTGCGTGCGCTCAATTACGCTACTTTGGGCCATGGCCACAGACACTGAGCAAGTGGAGCAAGGGTCGAGCCCATGGTAACAAGGCGGTTTCTCCGCAGGCAATGCCAGAAGCCTACATCCAGATTACCAGCACGTCCGAAGCAGTACGTCAACACTTGTGCGTTTGTTCCCTGTATAAATGCTGACACCATCGTTGGTTATTCTTTGTAGGCTTTGGAACGTGCAAAAGAGCAGTCCGTGCGGCTTTTACGTGATATGAAGCTTGCTTGGGAGCGGTTCCTGGCTCGTACAGCCGCGCATCAGGGAGGTGTTGGACATCGTGGGCAACCCCCTCCGCATCATACTCATTATGGCCGTGGCGGCTCTGGAGGCCGCGGAGGTGGGAGGGGTAGACATTTGCACCTACATCGAGCTGCAATGACACCGCCGCTTTCAAGATTAAACAGTAGTGATGGTACCGCAACTACACATGCATGGGGCGGCATGACATGATAGAATCCGCCAGATATTCGACTTGACAATGCGTTGATGCTGAGTAATGTTTAAAATAAGTAAGAGAACAAACGGATCTGTGAATTCACATGACATCAAATATCTTTAGACTCAATGGCTTCGCACAAATTGCATGGCATTTCTATCGTAGTGCAAGCCGAACAAAATTCAAAATCTCTATGTGGGGCAGAGAAACTCGACTGCTTTCGTCGCGCTACAAACCACCCGCCTTCACAACTTTTTTCCCCATACTAATCTTGCCTATCTTGTGCTGCTTCGTAAGCACCGTCGGCACTGAAAGTGTGCCAGTGCAGGGCTCGCTCGCCAGCTTCTGAAGTTCTTTCAGCGACTTGGGCTGTGCGTTGAAAATCTCGTTCACCCGGCGCCGGAACGCGATGGTGACCTGCCCAAACTCCATATATCCCTGCACCAACAAGTAAACTTAGTAACCTTTACATTAAAAAAAAATAGGGACGGAACTTACCGCTCCCATTTCAACGAAAAGCGTGTCCAGGATCGGGAAGAGCAGGCAGAAAATAGTCTCAAACACGTGATTCTCCGGCTCGTTGACGACATCGTCCCAGGTATCGTAGTCACTTAGCGGTCGCTGCGACAAATAAGCCTTTGGCTTTGTTGACCGTGACTTGCTAACACTCAGTGCAACCAGGAGGCTGTACGTCTTCATCGCCTTTAGTGAGCAGCCCTCTGAGTGCGTACCAGCGTCTCCAAAGCCAAGGGTTTCAGTCAAAATCGATGCCACATTGATGCATGCGATTGCGAGCGGGTAATTCTTCATGTTACCTTCACTCACACCATGCCGCGTGCGCGTCAGAATCCGCTGGAACTCACTTGATGGGTAGCTGGCAAAGAAAATGAGGCAGTAAAGCCCAAGTAGTCCACTTGAACGAAGATCAGACGCTGGACCTCCCCTTTGAAAACCAATCTCCAGCCACTTGGGATCGTTGTTTGATGTAAATGGTTCACCCGGAAAAACGAGTTCCCAGAGTTTGGCGATCATCATATTCACCGTCTTCTGGTCTTTCGGGGGGCCGCTTGGCTCAGGTGTCACTTTAGCTTTGAGCAATTTCCGCAGCCGCGATACACACCCGTGGAACACTGTGCGGATTTTTGCTCGCTCTCTCAGCTCAATCTCAATAATCTCAGAAGGCAGACACATGGCTGCTGAGATGGCATCGTACCAGGCCCGACATTCGGCAGCAGATGGACATGATAGTGCCAGTCGTCCAATATAAACTACGCGCTTCTCTTCCCGAACCGAAACACGAAGACCCTGAAGTGCCATGACATACCACGGCCTCGTGGTGGTGTCTCCGTCTGCTGGATAAAATACGATGCAGTTTTCGTGCAGACAGACAAACAAGCGCCCGCGCAGAGTAGCATGCGGGCCAGCATTCTTCGTGTCCAAACGACCAGTCTTCAGAGTTAACCGAGATGACCGCTTCTCAAGATCCTCTCCAGACACCACGTTGTCGACAATTCGTTGTAAAATCGCGAATAAGTCATCTCGCGCCTCCACAGTATCCAAGAAAATCGGCCAGGATCGATGTCGTCCGTGGAAATCGATACTAAGTCCATGCTCCTCACCGCTTGAGCGCACACTACTGACTGAAATACCGCGAATGTCCGTGAAATGGAATGTTGTCAGCGTCTCCCCTCGTCGTGAATTCGTAAGGGTCTGTTCAGCAAAGTTCAGCTCCAGGACTCGAGTCTGAAGGCGATTCCGAGAGCTGCACTTGCGAACACCATAGCGCACTAAAAAACCCTGTATTCCCGCTTCATGCCACAGCTGCTGAAAGTCGGTGGCACCGTCAAAGGTGGAGCGGTTTCCCGAGTTGATAGCGTTCTGAATTGCACACACCCACTGGGTCATTTCGTAGCTGGACCCCGCGATCATACAGTATTCACGCCGCGAAGAATCTGCAGACGTCATGACCTTGAATTCATGCTCCTTCGCGTTCTTGCCTGTGACGACCAAGCAACGCGATGTCGAGCTGAGGTCGATCATTTTAGTCGGAGCACCTTCACTGTTGTCCTTCGCGTACGTTAACATTGGGCCTTGTGGCATCCGACGTAGCGTGAACCAGCGTTTCCGATAGCTCGGGACCACCTCGCCACGTTTAGCAATCCAACCCTCTCGAATAATATCTGAAGGCGTCGACATCCGCTGCATAGTGGACCTACGATACGAAGCCAGCGATTTCCCTCCTCCTTCTTGATCCTGCAAGCTTTGTCCGAGTCGTTCAAGGTAAACGTCGCGTCCAAACTGCGGGTTGAAGTGGGCAAGGTCGCTCATGGTAAATGGTCGGTCTGGCTGCAGCTCTGCCACCATACGTGACTCGACATTCAGCGACTTGGTGATGTACCCAGCGAGTGATGCCTCGATGCGTTGTTCATAAGTCCCCTGATCTCCATCACTCAAGCGCCTTGTCGAGCGTTTTCGATGCGGTGAAGGGGCCGAAATGCTCTCCACACTAAGTTCCTCCTCAGAAGCGAAGGAGAAGGATCTATCTGTGTCTTCGCTGACGCTGCGTTGGCTGGAGGATTGCCGGGCGTAGCTGCTGCCGCTGCTAGGTTGGGTGGCACTCAAAGTCGCGGGAATGCGCTCCTCAATGGGTCCGATAGTCTCATCGTCGTCCAGTTCGTCTTCGTCAATGCCGTAACCCATAAGCCCCGTGGGTCGCCCAAAGCCTCCCATTGTATCATCATTATCACGCGGCAACCGTACCGATTCGCGACGACCGTAGACCAGGTCGCTGCCGATCATGGAGCAGCCTAACATGCTATCCTGCGTGTAGAAGCTGGCCCGCACGAGGTCGGCATCATTCTCCACGTCAGCTCCCGCATCTTTCTTGATGAGATTCTGAGTAAGTAAATACATATAAAAATAACGGACAAAGAGTTAGAATAATTCGGTAAAAGTGCCTGTGTGTGTGTGTGTGTCAATCCTTGTCACGTACATCCAGGGACCAAAGGAGGTCGTCCGACACTTGGTCGCTCATACTGATGCCGACAACTGCAGGTGGCGAGCCTCGAAGTGCCACGTCGGAGAGCCACGACTCGAGGGGGGAGTTGGTTCCAAGTTTCCTTGAGGGTCTGCAGCGTTACCGGAATAGTCAGCACGAGCGAACGTCACGCCGAACAATTGCAAGTGCGGTACACAAATGCCACATAAACCACATAAACAGGCCGACTATCCGATTCAACTGATGCCACCGGACCATTGCGGCACCGAATTTTACCTCGATTTTTACACATTGTTTTACGAGCCAAAAAAGCTAAAGAGAAAGATGCAGGACACCGAGATGACAAGTGCCGACGAGGAGATGCTGGTGCAACGCGAGGATGGAGGAGCCGGTGGCGGCGGCGAGCGGCAGATTCAGATCCACCCGCTGGTCATTGTGAACATCGCCGACCACCAGACGCGGCAGAAGTGCAACTCGCAGCTGAGTCAGACGGAGGCTCCGCAGGTCATCGGCGCTCTTTTCGGTATCCAGAAAGGTCTGGATGTGGACGTCTACGACTCGTTCGAGATGAAGTACGAAGTGACCAATGGGGAGATCCAGATTGACAAAGAGTTTCTTACCTCCCGCATCCAGCAGTGTGCGTGTTCCGCTGGTATTTTGATACGTTTATCCTTCTGACGCTGTTATGACTGCAGTTTCGCAGGTGTTCCCGGGCTTTGAGCTGCTCGGATGGTACACAGTTGGTTCCAAGGCTCTCTCCAGCGATCTGGCGGTGCACCGCGTGGTAATGACCTGGATGATAGAGATGTTGTGGTGATGTCGATGATTGACTGACGAACTGCGGTTTACTGCAGGTGATGGAGTTCAACGAGAGTCCGCTGTTTATGATCCTAGATCCGGAATCCAAGGGACCAAGTACCAAGAAAAAACTGCCCATCTCGTTGTTTGAGTCGGAGCTGCACATGCTCCATGGTGTACCTAAGATGATCTTCGTCAAGGCGTCGTTTAAGATCGAGACGTCCGAGACGGAGAGTATTGCCATCGATCATATCTCGAAGATCGCGCCTATTGGCGATGCCAACAAGTCGTCATGTACGTGTTCATGTTTTGGTTGATGTTGCCATCCCTGGTTTATTAATTTGCTAACGCTGCAATTGTTGCAGTGCACCCGTACCTGGGCAACGTCCGAGAAGCCGTGAAGATGTTGGACCGGCAAGTGGATGTGCTGCTACGGTTTCTGCAGGCGATGAAGAATGGTGAGGCACCATTGGACCACAATCTGCTGCGCCACATCTTGAGCATTTGTAACCAGCTACCGGCGATGAAGTCTGAGCATTTCGACGCGGCCTTCACGCAGGAGTACAACGACGCACTGCTGGTCTCGTACCTGGCCACGCTGACGAAGGGTGCAACTAACGCGAACACCGTCGTGGATCGCTTCACGACTACGCAGGAGCGCCACCACCAGCGGGGCACGTTGCTGTGATCATTGACGACAACGATACAGCAGGCAACAGCCGCTATCCACGCAAGAATCGTTGATGAGTTATATATTTTCGAGCCAAAGTTTGTTTCATTGCTTCATAGGCGTCCTTTGACTTGCCATGCTTCGTGTTCCGATATCTTTTTCTCTTGGTGCCAGTGCAATTCAACGCCGTACGAAATGCGACAATCGATTCCTACCACGTCATTAGTCTTCTGTGATTCGCTGGATTCGTCACCAACTACACATCAAGATCACAATTGTACCTTGTCCGGTGTCAGTAGCAAATCTTCCCCTTCGATGGCTCCCGCTCCTTGCTCATACGTGGAAAAGCTACGCACCCCACAGCCAGCAGCGCCCAAGCAGCAGCCTCAAGATGCCGATCGATATCAACCGCCTGCGCCCCGAGCGTGGCGGAGACCCGGACTCCGTGCGCAGCGACCAGCAGAAGCGATCTCTGGACGTGGATATTGTGAACAAGGTCATCGAACTGGATGAGCAGTGGCGCAAGAAGCAGGGCGAGGTGGAGACTATCAGCATGAAGATGAACGCGCTGCAGCAGGAGATCAAGAAGCTCAGCAAGGCCAAGCAGGACTTCAAGGCGCTTAGCGATGAGCGCAAGGAACTGGCCGCCTCGCTGCCTGAGAAGAAGAAGGAGGCCGACGAGCTCAAGGTGCTCGTTGACAAGGAGCTGCCCAAGATCGGCAACACCGTGGACCCCACTGTACCCATCTCCAGTAACGAAGATGACAACGTGGTGGTCAAGAAGTGGGGCACTCCCATTGAAAAGGAGGGTCTGCACTTCCACCACGAGGTGCTGCACCGTATCGACGGTTACGAGCCCGAGCGTGGCGTGCAAGTGGCTGGCCACCGCGCTTACTTCCTCACGGGCTACGGCTTCCTGCTGGAGCAGGCGTTGATGGCGTACGCCACGACCTTCCTCATGAAGGCTCAGTACAAGATGCTCAAGCCGCCTTTCTTCATGAACAAGGAGGGTATGGCTGCCGTCGCGCAGCTCGACGACTTTGACGAGCAGCTGTACAAGGTCATCGGTGAGGACGAGAAGTACCTCATTGCTACGTCCGAGCAGCCCATCTGCGGCTACCACAGGGGTGAGTGGATCACTGAGAGCTCGCTGCCGCTGCGCTACGGTGGCTTCTCTACCTGCTTCCGTAAGGAGGCCGGCTCCCATGGTAAGGACACGTGGGGTATCTTCCGCGTGCACCAGTTCGACAAGATGGAGCAGTTCTGTATCACTGACCCGGACAGCTCCGCTGCCATGCACGAGGAGATGCTGCGTCACGCTGAGGAGTTTTACCAGTCGCTGAATCTGCCGTACCGCGTGGTGAACATCGTGTCCGGTGAGCTCAACAACGCTGCCGTCAAGAAGTACGACCTGGAGGCGTGGTTCCCCGCCTACAAGGAGTACCGCGAGCTGGTGTCGGCCTCTAACTGCACGGACTTCCAGTCGCGTGCCATGGAGATCCGTTGCGGCGTCAAGAAGGAAAACCAGCGCGAGAAGAAGTATGTGCACATGCTCAACTCGACCCTCTGCGCTTCTACGCGCACGGTGTGCTGTATCCTAGAGAACTACCAGGACGAGAACGGTGTCAAGGTCCCGGAGGTACTGGTGCCCTTCATGGGTGGCGTCACTTACCTGCCTTTCACTCGTGAAGTCAAGGTGAACGTCCAGGCTGTCAAGATGCAGAAGGCCGCCAAGAAGAAAGGCGGAAAGCAGTAAGCGTATGGTGTAGATAACGTCAGGGCTCTTATCGCCGGTACAACACGTTACCATTGCGCTTGTCGTCGATAAAACTCGCCGTCTTGGGTAGTTAGCTTTCTGCTATTGCATGTCGTTTGGTTTCCTACTATCCACGTAATCCACGTAGTGCATTCATCACTGACGAGGCTTCAATGCGGTTTTTTTTTGCAGGTTCTCGATGTTTTTGATAGCAGTTTAGTTCACTCAACGCATGGTGATCAAAAGCATTTCACTGAGGTCGATCATGAAGCTGAAATTCACCTTCTATAACTTTCTGGTCATGCTCTTCGGTTCCATTCGACGTAGTCGTGCTTACTTCGCCTCCACAGCCGCCTTGTAAGGAAGCGCGAGATACTTGATGAAGTTGCGCGTCTCACAGTGACGGGAGTTCTCGTCCATGACGTCGGCGTCCAGCCCAAGTCGCCACGCAATGTCGTAACGGGACGGGTCAATGTGCAGGTTCTCAAGATCATCCACGTACTGGTCAGCGCTCTTCATGTCCGCGAAGAAGCCCAGACCTACGAGCTTAGCTCGACGGCAGTACGTCAGACGAGCAAGCTCGTGCAGATCATACTCCGGGTGGTACTGCACAGCCCAGAAATCGCCCTTCTTGTGACGCACAGCTACAGCCTGCACTGCCGTGAAGCTGTTACCACCCAGGGCAAGTCCTCCAGGCGGCATGTGAGTCACCTCGTCGTTATGACTCGTGAACGCGTCAAAGACGGACGGTTTGCCTTCAAACATCGGGTGTGCACGGCCTTCCGGGGACAACTCAATCTTGCGAGCAATCCCCATCTCGCGGCCCCGGGGGTTTGGTCCGCAGTGGCCTCCAGCAGCAGCTACTGCGATCTGAGCCGCCCAGCAGCTCCCATACTGTGGAATACCTATAAAATATTGCAAGTAGATCGTACGTTAGCTTCAATCCGCTATATGGGAGCAGAGCTGTAGTCGCTTACCCTCCTCGAAGACCTTCTTGGCAAAGTCAATCTGCTTGGTAACGCGCACATCTTCAGCGTCATGGATTGTCAACGAGCATCCAGTCCATGCCACAGCATGGTACTGCATATAAACACCAACCCATAGAGCAGTAGCAATCGCTTAGTCCCCCGCGTTTTGTTGTGTACGACAGCTGGAGAGGGGCTTACCTTGGACAGTTCAGGCGGTTGGAAGTCGCTATCGGCTGGATACACCACGTCCGAGGTGACATCCACACCAGCAGGTGCCGACTTGTTGAGTAGGTCGATGTAAAGCTTGCCGGCGGTACTGGCGCCTCCAGCTTCAAGGTCGGCCCTACCGTCTTGTGAATAGCCGTCGATGACCAGCACCTTCAGTGGAGAAGACGACGAGGAGCTCAGTGCGCGTGATCCAGCTGTCGACTGGGGGTACAGACGTCGGGAAAACCGAGCTAGCATGGCGGAGATGGAGCTGGTCGTGGTGCTTCCGGGGCTCGTGGGTGAGTGACGTCAACTGCTGGGATCATAGGCTGATTATCAGCCTAATAAAATCTAGTGGACCACACCAGTTTCAGTATGCGCAAGTTGAAGTGCCCATCACCAAATTCTGTGGCGTGAATGTGACCAATGTGGCGGGAATGTGTAGATGGTGGCGGAGGAGATGCTCTAATGCCCTACGGTAGGGCCTACATGTACCTGGCGATACGCGTGCGGCGTCAGGCGAGCGTGGAGCTGTCGACGATGCTGGATGCACGTCTTGTGCATGCGAACTTGTACATGTACATTGTAATGTGTTTCGAAGCACCATCAGTAGATTTGTCCGCTGAATGACCGAGCGTGTCAAGGTGAAACAAACTTGGTTTTAATTGGTTTAGCCACAGTCCGTGGTCGCTGCAGTACAAGTTGCTAGTAGCAACGGAACGCCTGCCTCAAGCGACGTGCTGCAAGTTGCAGCCTGCAGCTCAACCACGCCATTTTGGGTACATGTATGTACATTTACTGACACTATTGGTTGAAAGTCAGTACATGTAGCGCGACAGTGCCGAAGTATCTTCACTGCATCTTCACTAAAGATGCTTTCAACGCAGCTGAATCAACACTTCAGACTTCACTGCACCGGCACGAAGCGGTGTGCATACACCCACAAGGGGCTCATCACTGTGGTGCTTGGCGAACGCTGCTCATTGAGCTCTGAAGTTGACTCATTGATGAGGATGACAAACTGGTCTCCAAAAATCGTTATTTTGACCTACCGTTGACGGTAGACGAAGTTGAAGTTGCCTTGAAATGAAACTAGCAACACCACGGAGCATGCCTTTGAATCAAAGGCATCAGAGGTTTTGACCCACCCACTACTGTCACTGACAGTGTCAGACTCTGACAGTCCCTAGAACATTGTCCCGGACCGGGGACTCCCTGGTGCCGAGCCGCTTGAAGCGAGTGTGCTTGTGCTCCCCATCCAACTCCTCGCCTTGCGCAAGCCACATCAATGCGGTCAGCTGCTGACTCAGCAAGCAGTGCTTGCCAAGCACCCAGCAGTGCTGGGCCAGCACTGCAGTGCTTGAACCAAGACAGGCACGCTTCCAACTTCATCCTCTTCTGGCGAATGGAGACCTCGCTCTGGATCTCAACTTTTGAGCATCAACCGCGTGTGAGCGGTGACGTTGAACGCGTCGCTTGTCACCTCATCAAAGTGTTGTGTACCACACCGATTTCCGGTGACTCTAGCCCGATCCAAGTCAAAAGAAGCTGCAACGTCTTACCCTCAGTATCACAAGTGCGTCAAACCCCCCACACCCAAGCTACCATTTCCATCATGAGCGTCATCGGAAGCAGACTGGCTGGCCAAGTGGCCGTGATCACGGGCGCCGCCGGTGGCATCGGCCGCAAATCGGCCATTCTGTTCGCCAAGCAGGGCGCCAAGGGCGTCGTGTGCGCCGACGTAAACGCAGACGCCGCGGCTGAGACGGTGAAGCTCGTGCAGGAGGAACTGAAGAAGCTGGGCAAGACCGACACTGTGGCTCTGGCTGTGCAGGCCGACGTGTCCAAGGCCAGCGACGTGGAGAACATGGTGAACGTGGCCGAGAAGGAGTTTGGCGGTCTCAATGTGCTCTTCAACAACGCCGGCATCATGCACAGCGCCGATGACGACGCTATCGCCACCCAGGAGGACGTGTGGGACCTTACCATGAACATCAACGTTAAGGGCGTCTTCCTCGGCTGCAAGTATGGCATTCCGGCCATGCGTCGTGCCGGTGGGGGCTCCATCATTAACACGGCTTCGTTCGTGGGGATCCTGGGTGCCGCCACGCCCCAGCTCGCCTACACGTCCAGTAAGGGAGCTGTTATCGCCATGTCCCGCGAACTGGCTACGATCCACGCTCGTGAGAACATCCGTGTGAACGCCCTGTGCCCTGGTCCACTCAACACTGAGCTGCTGCAGAAGTTCCTCGACTCGGAGGAGAAGAAGCAACGCCGACTGGTACATGTTCCCATGGGCCGCTTTGGAGAAGCTGCTGAGATGGCCAAGGCTGCGCTGTTCCTGGCTAGCGATGACGCGTCCTACATCACCGGCACGTCGTTTGTGGTTGACGGTGGTATTACTTCTGCCTACGTGACAAGCGAGGGCCGTGTAGACCCTTTCGGCGGCCCCAGCGAGGTGTAAGTGGCAGGAACTCTATAACTACGTAGGGGTTGCAAAGGGATAGTAGAGAAAGCAAACTTCTTAACCCACAGTATAACATACTCGACCATTTTGAGTTGAAAAATGACCACAAGTTGTATAACCTAAACAAACTTTATGTTTATCAATTAAACTTGTGAGGCACAACAGCCTAGAGACGTATCATGTTTTCATGCCGACACCACATGAGCACAAGAACGAAGCGAAAGTCGTTTTGAGAGCCAAGATCTTTGTGCGACCGAAATCTACTTTATGCACTGCTTGTACGACGTACATGTACATACTTAGTAGAACTTACTGGCAGCATTGAAACATGCACACCATCTAAACGCGGAAGTTCCACTACAATCCAAGCAAACAGAGAAAGAAATTAGCTTGCGAGCATGAAATGAAGTAAAATAGCAACAAGAGATGTGAACTTACAGATTTGAGCTTCGTGACGCCACGGAATCCATGCTTGGAGAGACTGATGCCCTTGCCGGAGTCGCGGTTGCCAGTCCAGGGGAGGTAGGGGTCCAGTACATCGCACCGGTTCATGTACACAGTGCCAGCGCTGATCTGCGAGCCCAAGGCCATGGCGTGATCACGGTCCGACGTGAACACCGAAGCCGTCAGTCCGTACTTACTGTCATTAATTTTCGAGATTGCCTCGGCATCCGATGACACGCGCTCAACACCGACAATCGGTCCGAACGATTCCTCCGTCATGATGTCCATGGAACTGTTGCAATTGGCCAGCAAAGTAGGAGAGTAGAAGCGGCCCTTTCCAGCAGCATCCGCAACAATTCCACTGCCCGTCAGTTGGAGAGCACCCTTCGCCACAGCGTCTTTCACGTGAGCATCCAGCATTTCAGGTGCAGAAGGAAGCGCCATAGGGCCCATCGACGTCTTCGCGTCTGTCGGGTCACCCAGTTGGTACGACTCAAACAAGCTCTTAGCCTTCTCCAAGAACTGGTCGTACTTGGACTCGTGGACGTAGATCCTCTCCACGCCACAGCAAGACTGGCCAGCGTTGTAGCACACACCATCCACAAGACCCTCAGCAGCGGCTTCAGCATCCGCGTCCGCAGTCACGTATCCAGCGTCCTACAGCAATGACAGTTATCTCAGTCAGGCTTTCAGCAATGTTTCAGTACATTTTTTATACTTACGTTGCCGCCAAGCTCCAACGTTACGTCGATCGAGCGTTGAGAGGCCACTTGCTGCACCTGGCGACCACTGCACAAGTTATACAACCACATTACACAAGTGACAATTAAATCTTTCGTCCCGTACGCTCTTTTCAAAATCGATAGCACACACACGTACCCTCGGACAGATCCGGTAAACGACACAAACGCGGTCTCTGGTCGCTGGATGATCTGCGCAGCAGTGTCATGCTCCACAAACGACGATTGAAGCACGTTCTTAGGGAAGCCTGCCTGCTCGAACGTTTTCTGGTAGTGCTCTCCACAAAGTGGGGTGCGAGGCGAGTGCTTGAGCAGCACCGAGTTGCCGGCAAGAACAGCAGGGATGATTGAGTTAACCGCTGTCATGAGCGGGTAGTTCCACGGAGCCTGTTGATACGAAGTCAAACCGAGCATTAGGATCAATTTGAGAAATAAGCCCCTCAAAGCACTCACAATGACGTAGACGACTCCGACAGGGTCGTGCGTGATCTGACGGAACAGCCCGTTCTCCTCCGGGAACGAATCTGTGCGCAGTGCCTCGTTCGAGAGGTAAATCAGAGCCCTACAACGAAAAACAGAGCAGATTGCAACTTCTGTCAGCGCAATAAAAAGTTAACAGATGAGGGAAAACACTGAGTCTCGTACTTGGCGCGGTCGATGGTGCCATTGACCTCGTTGCGTGCCTGCTGAACAGGCTTGCCCATCATGCCGGAGATCTCGTGGGCAATGGACTCGGAGTTATTCTTAAGAGCGTCGATCCACTTGGTGCAGAGTGCTTGACGCTCGCTAAGCGATACGTTCTTCCACTCGAGCTGCGCCTTCACGGCCGCATCGACCTTAGCGTGAGCTTCGGCGTTGGAGTCGTAGCCAACCTCACAAAAGGTCTCCCCCGTGTACGGGTTGTCCACCTTAAGGCTGCATCGAGCAATACAGTGAATAATTAATTGTCAGTTGTAACGCGTCTATTGCTCTTCAACGTACGCAGAGGCAGCGAAGCCACGCTGGGACGAGACCTTAGCGGCCTGGCGAGAAGATGTTGCAAGCTGCAGCAATAGACATCAGCAGTGAGCACGTGCAGGGGAATCTCCGGATTCAAAGGCGCATACAGTACCTGAGTGGTGGCGTAGCGAAACATTTCGGATATTGGGCGAATGGCAAAGTGATGTGCAACGTCAGTTCATGACTTTTTCATAACGGCTCCCTTGGCTAGCGTCACCGAACGCTTCTGATCAGCCAATCATGATTCAACCGTCGCATCCCCCCAGATTCGGCCAATGCGTCGCCACCTGTCACCAAGGGACAAGATGAGCTTGGCCCTTGCATTCTCCCGCTCCGCCGATCTCCACTCGACAAGATGCTCCGGCGCGTGGTCGCCTGCTCGTTGACTCGACGGCTGTTTGCGCCCAAGCCCAAGCTCCTGCACACGTCGGCGACCTCGAACCACGAGGAGATCCGATATCTGGTGATCGACGGCTATGTGAAACTGGGTCGAGACGTCCTAGAGGCGGGAGGCGCTACGACTGCTGGTCAATTGTACGCCGATATGCTCGTCAAGGCCACGGAGCGCAGCGTCGGTCGGTCTGCGCAGTACGACCTTATCTACCCGGCCGACCCGGGCTTCGTGGCACCAGACCTGTCCAAGGTGCGTCGACAGAACTGTCGGGGTCACAGCCTTTAATTAAGCTCTTACTGACCTTGTTGCTGTTTTGACGATATAGTACCATGGTGTGGGCTGGTCAGGGTCTTCTTTAGCAGTACATGAGCGCGAAGACCCGTCGGTGGTGCAGATGATGACCCTCGCCAGACAGAGCTTTGCACACGGTGTGCCACAGTTTGGTAGCTGTTTCGGACTGCAGCTCGCTGTGGCTACTGCTGGCGGCGTCGTACAGAAGAACAAGCACGGCAAAGAGCTCGGTGTAGCTCGTAAGATTCGCTTAAATGGTGCTGGGCGTGCTCATCCGATGTACGAGGGCAAACCGTCGGCGTTTGATGCCTTCAGCAGTCACAAGGACGAAGTCCGAGTCATTCAACCGGGAGGACTGATGCTCGCGTCAAACACATTCACAACTGTTCAAAGTGCGGCTATCAGACACCTGAAGGGTGAGTTCTGGGGACTGCAGTACCACCCGGAGTACGATCTGCACGAAATGGCTCGGCTGTTGTATTGCCGCCGCGAAATGAACACTTCGCTAGGTTTTTTCACGGATGTGGAGAAGTCTGACCGTTTTGTTGAGCTGCTCGAGGAGCTGGCGGCTGATCCGACACGTGAAGACCTTGCGTGGCAGATCGGCTATGACAAGGACGTACTGGACGAAGATCTCCGCACTTGCGAGGTGAAGAACTTCGTCAAGCACCTGGTGATGCCATTCTACATGCGATGCCGGGAGCAACAGGGAGACAAGGTGGAAAAAGGTGTCCAAGATGTTTCGTGCCAACAAGAAGTAGCATAACTTGCCTGATAGGGTGTGGCATCACGAATATATATTGTCTTGGCTTATCGCTCAAAACACGGCATATTCAAACTGTACGGTAGAGATGTCAATTGTATTTGCAAGGATACTTACTCTTGTTTCTTGTGCGCACGCGTTCTACTCTTACGCTTGCGGAAAATGACAATGAGGATCACCACGAGCAGAACCGCACCGCCGCAGACAAAGCCAAACTGCTTCACAGCTTCGATGAACTCGAGCTCCCGCATCATTTTGATGCCATCTACACTGCGAGAAAGATTGTTGGCCACATTGATGAGCGCGATGAGCTCATTGCGGTGCAGCTTCGGGATTGTCGACACGTCCTCGGCAAGCAAGATCTTGATTGCAGTGCCCAGTCCCATTGTCTGGAGTTTACCCCAAAGGCGGCACTTCTCACACGTGACGCAATCCATGATGCGGCTCACGTTCTGGAACTTCTCGCGGAATTGAACTTCTAGTTGCTCCTTCTCCTGTTTCGCTAGTGCCAGCTGATCAAGTGTGAGTCCATCGGCTTGAACACGAAACAGAGCACTCTCGTCGAAGCCAGATAACACGGACGTGCATTCAGCATACGCCGGACAAGAGACCTCCGACGCACGGGCGTCGTCGGATCGCTCCAGCAAGAGCTGACGCAAAATCTCCTTCACACGAAGATCATCCACCGCATTACCGGTGTTGTAGTCGTACGTCAATAACTCCTGGCGATACTTACTGACCGCTCGCATGACGAACAGGTAAGCGAAGTAAAGGTTCTGCAGTCGCTCGCGATGCTTGCCAACCCGTTCCACAAAAAGCGAAGGATTCACACCCCATTTGTCTCCAAATCTGTACGTCAGTGCGATGTGCGTGTTGATCGACGACTGCAGTCCACTGATGAGCCGGTAATATACCCGTTCTTCAAGGCACATGCCATCCAAAGCACTTTCTTCAGGTGGTGTGAAGCAGTTCTCCTCGTAAATGGCCTTCCAGATACGTTCGGCTTGGACGCCACTATACCCTGTGTATCTCTCGGGGTTCTCCAGTAAATTAATGTACGTCATCGTTTCCTCTGCCTCACCCTGAGTAGCCCACACATTGGTACTCGGGATTTCTTCCCACTCATTAAAGCTCTCTCCAGCCACTGCATTTTTGCGCTCTACCTTGGACAGTGTGCTCTCCCCCGTCTGTTCGTCGCAAGGTTTGCCAGCCTGTTCCTGGGTCACACTGAGTCGTTCCTGTTGATCCAATTGGCTCCAAGGCGCCGGGATCTCGTGTGACGGACACTCGCACACCGCACAGTCAATACTGGCACACATACCATCGTCCTGCCATGGCAGGTAAGGGCACTCCTTGCCTAGGTCCACCTTGAAGTAGCGGAAGAATGTGAGGCGCGACAGTTCATGCAACAACGGGTGGAAGTGCTCGTTCACCGCCCTATCCACTGTCTCGTAGTCACAGGCCGAGTCCTGTACGCTGCCAGTGAGCTCCGGCGTCTTGCACACTTGGCACTGCAGGTAGTCCATCATATCCGTCGCGAACAGCGGCTTGGGCGTACTATTGACGGCAGCGGACAGCGCTGTTGCTGCGATGGCAGTGGTGACTAGCAGAAGGCGCCGTAGAGATGCGGAAGCAAGCATCGTTAAGAGAAAGAGACCTGTTTACTGTCTCGTAGCTGAAGGAATACTGCCACGTAGCTGTTACCGAGTTTCCAGCTGCTCTTTGGCAAAGTTGACGCCTGCCAAAGTGAGATGTTGTTTGAAGGTAACGCGTGTTCGCGCGACAATCACACTTCAACTTGCACGGATTGTTCGAGAAACCACAATCATTTTCGATTCGTTACGACCGCTGCAACTTGCTCTTCCTAATAAAATTAAAACGAGGTGTCTGCACTTTGGCGTAAGAACCGCACATTGTTTGGCTTAGTTCAGTAGCAGTGGACCAAACTCGCACGAAATCACCTTGAGCGCACTTTTGCGGGAAACGAAATCGCGCTCCTCGGAAGTCAGGAACGCATTCTCCCTACTTTGCGCGTGGTTCTGGGCTACTTGCACGAGTTTGTAAGCATGCACCAGGTCGCGTTCCATTAGCCCTCCGTCTGCCATTCCCAGCGTCTTCGCGACGATTTGTCTCCATGGTTCCAATCCTGGCAGCCCTTCCTGCCGCTGATCGCAAACGTCGGAAACTAGGACGTCCTTAAACTGGTTCGTAACGAAAGCAGATATCGATACGTGAAGCCACGTTTTCCACGCTCGCTCGCGATCCTTCGGCTCAAGTAGATGTTCGACCTGCTGAAGAGCCCACGCCGATGTCACTGCGTGCAGGATGACGAAATCGTTGTGCTCGATCATCATGTACAGCCAAAAGGCCACATCCAGAGCGAACACGCCATCCATCTTGGATAAATCGTAGCGATTGATTGTGTCCCAGATCCAGTTGAACGCCACGCTGCTGCCTCGTTCTGGGTCGCCCGACATCGTACTCAGTCGCTTCTGAAGGCTACCAATCTCCAGGTCAGCTAGCGGCTTCGTTTGCAGTTTTTGACGCATCTCATTCTGCAACAATTCATTAGATTTCAGTGCTCCTACCAGCTGCAATGCTTCTTCTCGTGAAAACGTGTTCTTTTCTTGCGGCTCCTCACTCTTTTGTTTGGGAGGCTCATCGAACGAAAGGTATGCATAGTGCATGTACGTCAATCCTTCGGCCACAAGACGGTCTCCACCAATGTGGTAGGCATAACCGAGCTGGATGATCGAGTGGAAAAGTGCCCCCGCTAGTCCACCGACAAGAACAGGCAGATGCTTCTTCACCGTTTCGTCGACTCCCAACATTTGCACCTGCGCAGCATACAACGCCAACAGTCCATCAAAGTTTTGGCGTTTGCCGAGCAGCTCGTTTGCACTCTCAACCGTCAGTTTTGACTCCAGTAGATATTTTGCACGGGCATCAGGCTGCATCACATCTTGATGGTTGGGTTCTTCTTCAACCAATTTAGTTGAGTAGCTGTCCGCGAACTCGGCTATTTTGTCCTCGCTGGCGCCGAGGTCAAATAACGCCACGACACCGTGCAGCAGGTGGTTAGACAGATACCCACCGTACTCCATTCGATATCGCAGCGTGGACCAGCTCCGCGTGAGCTGTAGCCGCACTTGCGCCGCTCCTGCCATTTTCACAGAAAAGATTTCACGGTAATTTTAACGCTACTTCACAAATATAACAATTAGGGTCGACAAAAACGATACTTTGTTTTGGGTCTGCAAATTGGGTAGAACTGCATATACTCAAGAAAGAGATCAGCAACGATCGAAGTTAGCAGTGCTAACTTAGCACGATATTAGCCCCATTCGAGTGTTAACTGTGAGTACAGCTCTGCTTGTTTTTAGGTTCATGTACTCCGCGAAGCCGCGATGTGGGCAGTATGACTGATCCTGACCTGAAGGCCTTCACTGCAACTACAATAGACAAGCGTACGGTATGCCTACTATTACTGAGTAGTACTAAAGCTGCCTGTTCCAACGAAGACAAACTTGCTCCGCTTTATTTTCGGGCATTTGCACTTATACTAACGTGACGTGTATGCTTTTGCAAACGTTTTCCAGGCGATGCCGGTGTTGCTATGTCGATTTTGCCTCCTGACAACTCAGTTTTTGGTCCCAAACGATTGGTGGGAGTTTTTCCCGCATACAAAATCTCAGTCTAAGCTTCAACTGCCGAGGCTAACCTTAGCCTTAGGCGAGAGAATCTTCAAGCCCGAAGTAAAAAAAAAGAATTCGCAACGGCCAGGCGCGTCAGGAAACCCCACTGCCCGCATCGTGCTCCAGACCAATACGCGCCGCCGTCCACATTCACTGCCGACCTTCTTCGTGTCCAGCGAGCGAGTGTCCACACAGCGTTTTCCTCTTCCTTCAAGGAGAAGAAGATACGAGGCCACTTACCGCCGCTCTTTACGCGGACTAGTCAAGTGACCATCACTCCTGCGCTTGTTCATTGCGCACGCACTTAAGGTAGTCGTCTGCCAGCTGAACCATGGGCAACGAGCAGTCCACGGCCAACGGTGGTCGCAGCGACGGCGTGCCCTTCGTGTGCTGGCAGCGCAGTCCCAAGCAGCAGCCCGTGTCCCCCGCGCAGGATATCAACGCCAACCTGCACTCACAGAACAGCGCATCCGCCAGCAACAGCTACCACTTTGCAGAGCCTTCCAGCTACCGTTACGACCGCGTGCCGCGCATAGTTACAGGTACCGTGGTGTTCACCAACCCTCCGAAAGCTGATGGGGATATCAGGAACAAGGCGGAACTGCTGGGGAACATTGCAGTGGTCGAAAGGGGCGGTCGTGTCCATTTCCCAGATATTGTGAGACGGCTGCTGGCCGTAGGCGTCACGGGCATCGTTTTCATCGAGAGGACAGACAACAAACACGCCATCCAGTCGCTGTTCGATGGTTTCCACTCGTCAGGACGCCAGCCGGTGTCCATTCCGATCGTACTGCTGTCTAAGTTTCATGCAGACCAGCTTCTAGCAGATAAACCACCGCGGATCTCGATCGAGCTGCTCTGGAGAGAGCACGCGTGCAAACACGTAGTTCCAGATGATGTGTACTTTGGAGTGCAGACTGCTGCTCGTGCTGGAGATGTGGAGCTATTGAGGCACTTATTGGAGATCGACACGACGGGGAATGTGGTGGATGTGAGTATATGAAGACTTTATTACGAAGAATGATATACTGACTCTCGTGAGGTTGAAATGCAGAATATCCCGAAGGCAGTGGCGTTGTGTGATGCCGCTGAGAACGGCCATGTGGATTGCATTGAGATTTTACACGGTCTGGGCGTATCACTAGACGAGCAAAAGGTATATGCCGTGTTTGGTGTTGCTTTGTTATTTTGGTTTCCAAGAAGGTTGAGCTAATGGTTTTATTTCTACTGTTGCGCAACAAAATGACAGCCAACGGGTGTGTCGCCCCTTATGATGGCTTGCTCAGTCGGTAATGTGGAGGCGGCACGGGCGTTGCTCATGTTTGGTGCTAGTCTTGACTTAGAAGATGTAAGTTTTCATTGCCTGGAAGTTCGTTTTCAAGTTTAATGTTGACAAAATGTCACAGGTACATGGCATGACGGCACTGATGGTCGCTGCACGTGATGGCCGCGCAAATTGCGTAAGGCTGCTGACCAAGAAGGGGGCAAGAATCAATTTATCAAGAAACAGAGTACGTGGAGTGTGCTGGTATAGTAGCAGTCGTGAAATCATTATTGCTAACAATTGCTCTTGTTGGTTAATTAATTTTGTAGAGTCGTGGTACTACGGCACTTCACATTGCTGCTAGAGGTGGTCTGGAGGAGTGTTGCTCTATTTTGCTGCAAGGAGGTGCTGAACTAGAGACTCAAAGTGTGCGTGTGCATATTCATCGCATTCTCCTGACAATATTTAACAATCTGCTTTATCCGCTATCACTCATTACTCGCAGCCGAATTCGACGACAGCGTTAATGGAAGCTGCACGTGCTGGAAATCTCGGGTGTGTAAAGGTGCTTGTGAACGCGGGTGCTAGTTTGATTGCCAAGGATGTAAGTGATGTACTTCATATTATTGCTGTTTAACGGCAAGCCGTAGCTAATGACAACATTATCAGCGCGACGGCAATACAGCGGAGAATTTGGCACGAATGGCTGGACACGCTGACATTGAAGATTTTTTGCGTGAACAAGCAGAAAGTGTACGGGCAGATATTATAAGCTTTCGCTGTTTTGAATCTGCAATGCCTTTCTAACCGGATGTAATGTTATGTTCGCTAGGAATCCGTGAAGGACCACCGCCGCCAAATTGAGGAAACTGTTGCTAAGCCGAGCTCCACTTTACGAGATCTATTGACGATCGCGAAAAGTAGTCACATGTCAGTTGACATTTTGTACCGTGAGATGATACGAGAGCACAAGTCGAGCATCTGGCTAGAGCAGCCTCGGATTATTTATGAAGTGTTTCGCTTGCTCACGGTTCCGGTCACGTCTACCGAATCTGATCCTACGGATGACCCCAACTACGGCAAGTACACTGTCCAACATTTCTGCAGTGAGGTCGCACTGTGGTATTCACCGAAAATTTTCCAGAAGGGCTACAAACCTGGTGGTGCTGGGTGGACACTAAATATTGGCGATGCGTACGACGTCAAGACTTCATCCGGATACCTGAAAGTGCTATTTAACTTCGTTTGCACGGCGGACCCTTTGGATGACGTGCTACTGGTGCTCTTCTGTAAGGTTGTAAATCACTTTATTGTGAACCAAAACCTTGGAGGGCTTATTTGGCGTTTCCTGGCAGACGAGGGGCAATTTATCGTCCCTTGGTTGGTATGCCATATTGGGCTCGATTCGATTCGCGATACTGTTGTTTGGCTATTATACTCTGACATGTCGGAGGCCGGCCAGCTCAATGTGCAGAAGAGTGGTATGTTCGAGTGTCTATTTGCTCGTCTGTACTCGTGGCAACGAACCCTTGGCTGGGGTGTGGGGACGGCTTTTCAACGGGACTCAATCGAGAACATTTGCTCGTTGATCAACTACATCATTTATCCGCCATCAGTGTATATTATGAACAACATCGCGACTTTTGTGGAGAACACAGACCACTCGCTGCCGCTGATTACCGATCAGCACTTCCCACTTCACCACAACGAGCTGTTCAAGTCACTGCTTATTTTTCTACTCAATTCGCCGGATGTTTCGTTTGGGACATTGCTTGATCTGGGATTCGCGGAGGTTTGTCGCCAGTGCACGCAAGGATGCAAGGTTCTTGTTGTCCGCGAAGGGGGGGCCCTCTCCATTGTTATGATGCTGATGAGTACGCTGGGATACCACAAGAAGAAGCGTGATGTCACTAGTATCGAAGGTCTTTTGAAGACGGTCTACGTATCTGTTTTAACCGCATTGATTCCGCGAGTGGAGAAATTTGTGAAGCTATGCCGAGCAGTGGTGACGTCGGACGTTAACGCACTTCGTACGATGTCCACTTCTTATAACCCCGGGAGTATCAAGGCTGTGAACACTAAAGGGTCTGCTCTCCTGCACATCATCACATTTTTAAAGCGTTGCGTGCTTTTGCAAAGCGGAGATGTGGACTACCTATTGGCAAATTTCGGCTTGATGCCGTGCTTACTAGCGTGCTACGGATCGCATCCTAGCAATAGTATGCTTCACCATGAACTGACGGATGTCATACGTTTTGTGTTGATGGATCCTGATCAAAAGCGGTTGCCGTCGTCACCGTTGCTGAATAGCCTTTTCATCGAGGGGGCAAATATTCTGGATTTTGTAATTCGTGCGTACGATGAGCATGTCCAGTACAAGGGTCATATGACGACTATTGCGAACAGCATTTTTACTCTGACAAAGTACGCAACTGTGTGTGGTATACCGCGGTGGTAGTATTTTCACTAACGATTTTTTTTTATCATTTTACTGTTATAGCACCCCAAACTGTAAGAGTGGGTCTGTTGCGATTACGTGCCAAGAGGTTGTGCGGCAGTACACGTCGCAGCACCAAAAATGGGTGAAATTCGAGCAGATTCTTGCAGAGCAGAACCGTGTCGAGATGCTACCTCTTGGTGAGCGAAATGCGCCTCTCTGTCATGGGTGCTTGAAACTAAAACAGAGCGCAGTCGAGTACGTCTCGACTACACTTACGAACGCCGAAGTGGACGAGTACACGGGCTACTTGGAAACGATCTTTTCGGGAGCTGCGAGTCACTACTGCAAGGTCACATACACGGACGAATTTATCACGGGTTTCATGTACAAGAAGGACAAAATCCATGATCACATCCCTATTCCAGAGCCCACTCGTGTGAGCTCTTTCATCCAGTTCCCGGTGCCCATGCCATTCCATGCGCTCACATTCACAATCACGTTCTTCGGACTGTGCCAAGTGTGCGATAAGCTCTGGTACTGTGACACACTTCAAAGTGCCAACTGGACGAATCGTATGAAGTGGGTTATTCCCACGTCGGTCCGCAAGTGGTACAGCTTCGGAGTGACAGAAGGGCCGGGTAGTGGAGCGCATGGACTACAGTTTTCATCGAAGGGCTACAAGAATTTCATTGTTCTAACTGACACTTGGGGCCGTCAGGAGCAATGGATGCACGCGATCGAAGACGCTATTCACAGTCTGGCGACTCAGATGTCCCGTGGAAACACAGAAAGTGCCATGGCAATTGAGATTGATAACGAAGTTGATGCTGACGAGTTTGACGTAATGCGCATGAAAGAAGTCACTGCTGGTTCAGCTGGTGTTGGTGGCCAAGTAGGTGCATCCAACCTCATGGCTGCTGCTCCAAAGAGCGACTCGAGTAGTCGAAGCTTGCGTGTGTCAGACGAAGAGGAGAGTGGATCACGCCGCCGAAGTAACACGATGTCCTCGCTTGACAGTGAATCCCTTTCCGGGGACTTGCGAGATGATGATGAAAGCAGTGACACGTTATCTCCTTCACAAGAGTTGACGATGCCCAGCGTGCGTTCACGCTCTTCGATTGAGCTGAAGTGCTCTGAGAACGGCTCAACCACAGGCTCTCGAAAGGTGACGTCTTCAGGCGATCCTCGAAGGAACCTGGATTTGAAGCGTTTCCAACCTGACACGCAAAAGTTTTCCGAAATCCTAGGCAAACTGAAAATCGGATCTCCGCCTCGTGTCAACAATTCCCGGGCAAGTATCAACGCTGGCAACTTTGCCCCCTTCAGTCAGCGGAATGCTGTGAACCCACACAGCGCTCTGAACAATCGTTCTGCTGTCGAGCTAGCCGGCCTGCGCCACGTTGTTTCAACCCCAGACCTTACCCGAATGCAGGGATAGCAGCAGATACTGTACGTTGGCAAGCTTTTATCTATCTGACCAATATCACTGCTACTTCCATGTACATATTATACTGAAGGTAAAGACGCTTTTCAAGACACGAGAACAAATTGTTTTGTGTTCTATGAAGATACAAAATAGCTAGACTAGCCGACCTCCTTGAAGGACACCTAGCAGGTGATTGCGCTTAGTCATCGCGGCTTTTTTTCTTCTTCGAAACGCGTTTGACCTTGACAACTTGAGCTGGTGCCACGTCGTGTGCGAAGAGCTTCGATACCTCAAGACCCGAGGTAAAGGCGTTGTTGAACATGACACGCTGCTGGAACGACGAGATGAAGGGAAGGAACATCGACACGATCATAATGGGCCCGAACACGATCCAACCAACTGCGCGATCGTAAGCACGCGCAAGCGCACGCACCACGATGTGGTGGTACTGCAGACGCAAAATACACATCTGCATGAACCAGTAGACTGCAACAAACAGGAGAATGAAGATCGCAAACAGGTTGCCAATCGACAGCACTGTGAGACTCAGCATCGAGATGAGGAAGCAGCAGCAAGTCAGCAGGAATTTGATCTTCCGCAGCTTACGCTGCTTCATCGACATCTTCTTTGTTACGCGGCTTGCAATGTAACCGCAGCAGATGAGAAGGAAGAAAATCACGATGACCAAACCGGACAGGGCGTACGTCAACATGTCGTCGCTTGAAGTGATGACCCTGTTTGGTCGCTCAAAGTACGCATTGTACATCATGTTCAAGTACATACCGATCGCAACCAGGATGAAACGAAGCTTGCGAACACCAGTAATGAAACGGGCACCGCGCGTTGTGTGCTCCAAGTATTCTTGCTCATTCGACCACCACCCAAACCAACTGTCAGCCGAATCGTTTGTCGTCTTCAACCAGTTCTGCCAGTCGTTGTAATCCTCAATGATTTTGTCCCAGTCAAGGCCACTCGGGTTAAAGAAGAACGGTGCCCACATCCACGTCGCAGCAATAATCCACAGCGAATATGACATCACACCGTAATTCTGGTTCGTTGGCAATACACACGACTGGTAGTGATCAGCATAACAACGCGTCCGCCATTCGAGGTCAGTGGGTTCAACGTTGTTGTAGAAATCAGCATCCAATCGCCATGAGCAGTTGCACCACGAGAACGTGCCGTACGCGTAAAACATGAGCAAGAGGAAAAGTAACTCCACTCCACGGTAAAAGTGACTAAAAGCATAGAATCGGAAAAGCTCTGCAAACTTCTCGTGCTTGATCGTGAAACCACGACCCGTAGCGCGGTACTTGGCACCGCCGTGAATCAACGTGCGGTCGAAGTAGTGCATACGAGTGCCCATCTGGAAAGTAAAGAAAATTGGACCAAGCGTCATAATGTTCCAAAGCAAGTAGGTAAAACCATGGCGGAAACCCTGTTCCACACCCACGACTGCAATAACAGGCACCACAAGCAGGAAACCGAACTGGAATGCCCACGATGTGTTCAACGTGCCAGCAATACCAAGACCACCCTTCTCGAGGAAGTAACTGTCCATGCCACTCAGGGCCATGTAAACCTTGCCGTAGATGAAAAAGTAAACACCCACGACAGTCATCGACTGCGTGAAGTACCAACCCAAGTTACCATAGAACCACGAGTTGAGACGGAAGAAGTCTAGACGAGAAGCCATGCGCATGGCATCTCGAGAAATCACTGCCTCACCAGCACCAGACGACAGCTTAGCCTCGAACAGAGCCAATTGCTGCATACCAACATCACGGCCCTTGCCCACCTGAATGAACTCTTCGTGAGACGTGCGGCCACCACGGAGTGTGCTGTTGAAACCTGCGAAGATATCTTCAGACAGATTAATGCCCTTGGAAGCCTTAGCAGTGCCACCACAACTCATGGCAAACAACTTGTCGAAAATATCGGGGTGACCATAGTGCTGACGCACGTGGAAAAGAGCAAGCATACGTTGGCCAAGCGACACGAATGACAGTTCCTGAATCGACATGAAACTGGCCAGGTTCGACACTCCACCGGTGAACACGTGCTCACGGAAACCAATAATTGTCAGAGGGCGCTTCTCAGTGCCTCTGTCCATTGTAGACAGCAGGTTCGGCATCTTCAGGGCCTCCTCAAGATAGCCGTCCTGGTTCATATCGATACACTGGAGCAGCTCGCCACGCGAAAAGATAATGGCGTGGTTCTGGTTCTCGGGCTTACCTTCGCCAACAATCGGATTGCCCGGTAGCTCCACACGGTAGATTTCCACAATTTTATCATCTTGCGCACGAATCAGCACCGAGAAGAACTTAGGCGGGCCGTCCTTAACCTTTTTGGGTCCATCCACGTAAGCAACACGAAGGTTGGTATGCTTCCGCATAAGGAAGTCAATGTCCTGGGCCTGCTGCTTCTGCTCGTCCTTCTGCTTACCGTAGATCTGGCAAGTGCAAACGTAGTTGAATTTGAGCGAAACCATCTCGTTCAGCTTGCAGCACTTGTTACACGAGCACGACAGTTGGTGCATAGGCTCGTTCTCGCCAATTTCCAGCCAGTGCAAAAAACGAATAGCTTCCTCGTTGTACATCATGCCACGAACAGTACGAGCAAGAGTCTGACCACGGTAACTAGCCCACAGCTGCACCTCTTCGGGATTCTTCTTTAGGGCTTCGTTCATGTCCTTTGCCTGAACACGCTCGAGCAGATTTTCCCATTCGAACGGGTAGATTGTCTGCAGGTAGTACAACAGCTTGATGCAGTCGTCATTCTGAGCAGTCAAATCCTTGATCGAGTACATGACAATTTCGTTGTAGTATGGCGTCGACACAGTCAGTGAACGGATCTTGCGAATAGGCTTGGCCTCCGGCATGTCCATGAACAGCGAGTTGGCGAAGAAGCGCAGGCGGCGACGTCCTTCGTCGGAACGCGGCTCAGCATCAAAATTGTCAACAGTCAGGAGCTGGTAGGCACGAGATACAATGTCAAGTGCAGCCTCGTCGTTCACGATCTTCTGTAGCTGAAGGCTAGCGTAATGCTGTGAGTCGCCCGGGAAGAAGAACGAGTTCGGCTTCAGAGGGGTGTCGTTCAGCATCTGAACTAGGTTTTCTTGCTTTGCCAGCACCATCTTCAGACAGTTGATCACTGACTCAACCGAGTCAATGACCTTGTACAGCGCGCGCTGAAATTTAATGCTCGTTTCCGTCGACTTCTTCGGCACCTCAAGAATGGACTTCATTAGTTCAGCAGCAGCAGCACGGCACAGATAAAGGTTGTCCAGCTTCAAGCCCTTGAGGATCTGCTGGTGCGACGCCATTTCTTCAATGAAGTTGTAGCAGTCGTCCAGCTCCTTGTGTTCCTCGCCCAACAAGATACGCAGAACCTGAGATGAGAACTTGTACGAACCCAGAATAGACTCTACACGCAGGTCGTCCTTCGTCAGACGCTCGCGCATAGTCGTCTCAATCTTCTGAAGAGTCTTGTCCTTCTTCTTCTTGTCTGTTTTGAGTTTCTCGTACAGTGCCGAACATTCAAGCACAATATCAATCGATTCATCGAGCTTTCCTGCCGTCAAGAAGGCCGGCGGATAGAGCTTGCGCCCAACCGTATCCTTGGAGTCGATCAAGTAGCTCAGCACGTTTAGCTCTCGGTCACTAATAACATCAGCCTCGCGCAGACTCGTCAAGCACCGGTTCCATGCCATAGCGAACGGGATCGTGCGTTCGAACTCAGCTCCCGACACACCTGTGATGGATCCAATGTTCGAGGAGCGGCTCGACTGCGACGACATATCCTCGTCCGTGCCATTAGGGGTTTTCATCTCGCTGTAAACATCGTCGTCGTCACGCTGTTCCAGAAGGCTCGAGTACTTTTGCGTCTTCACTGTCAGCGGTTTAGCACCCTGAGACATCGAAATACGCTCAAAGCGACGCAGAGGCATGGCCATCTCATCTTTGTCGTTTTTGTTCTTCTTGTTCTTCTTCTTCTTGTTCTTCTTGGCTTTTTCCTCGACAATGTTCGGCACCAACTTTCGGTTAAACACGCCAGGGATGGACTTGAACGTCAGACGAAGAATGCGGAAAGATCGAAGTTCACCGATGCGCAGATTGAAACCGGCAAACGAACCGTAGATAACGGACAGCACAGAGTAGAAAATTTGTGCGTCGTACAGGAACACCATCCACGCTGGGATCCACAAAAACAGAATGTACACAATGTTGTGGTACGTGATCTGGAGCATAAAGTGCGAGTACTTGAGGTAGTCTGTCGAGTTGGCCGAGTACACAAACAGTGTAGTCTCCACAAGAGTCTTTACGACAAACTGGTAATCGAACGTGAGCTTGCAGATGTATAGCACAATCCAGAAGCACGTGTAGCGGCAATAGGTCTTCATAGGAACAGGCATCGAACGGCCCACAAAACCCATACCAATTCCTGAGAAGAAACGGTTCTGCAGCTCACACACGCACACCAGTCCGATCATAGCTGCACCACCAAGCAATGCCATGACTCCCTTGTCATCGCGACTAAAGTCAATCAGCCCCTGGAGCAGAGTCATAATACGCGTCGGGTCCTTGGTAAGACTAGTGATGTCAATCTGGCAGCTGCCACAATTGAGAAACCCATCACCTTCGTCGTCGAGAATGCTGTTGACTTGAGACAACCATGATGGAGCACACAAACTCTGGTCGTAACTGAGTGACGCCACTGAACCACTGGTTGATACTTCGTCGGCATCACCAGAGTCACTAAAACAATCGTCGATGAGGTCGTGATAGCATTTGCAACGACCCACCTGCTTCTCGACACAATCCGTGAAAGGGACGATCTCCAAAAGTTCCTTAAAGTCCTGAGGCAGTGTGCCAAAGGTGTCCGAAGCCGACGTAAAGTACTCCACGCCTAAGCATGTCGCGAGCTTAGCATACAGGCACTGGGAACCAGCGCCACTGTCCGTGTCAATATCATCGGAAAGAGAGTCGTCCGTGTTTTCTACCGACGAGGAGTCCGTGGACGCAGCGTATTTCTTGCCCAAAATCTCGAGAACACCAGTGGCAGAAGCTGGCTGCACGTCTTCACCGTACATAATAGTCGAGTCAGGACAGAAGAGCACCATATCAATCGAGAAACCTAACGTTGCCAAAAACAGCGCACAATTCATGAAGAAAATGCGGCGGAATGAAATCACCGCGCGCGTCCAACTCCGCGTCTCGTTGTACGTCTTTTTGACGATCTTGGGACGACCCTTCTTGTCGTAGTTGGCAAAAGCCTCACCAATGGTGTTGTAGTCGTACTTCAAACTCTTCTTGGTCCAGAAGAACTCGTTGAAGTCATCGTAGTTACGGATCTCGCGGTGAGGAGCACGAGCGCCTTTGCTGGTCTTCTTGTCGCTGTCACGTCGCAGCTCCGCGTACATAGGGCGAATAGTGTTGGCCAGAAACGTACCAGGCTCCTCGTTGCCTCCACTGTTGACCTTAGGCAGCATCGTGTGCAGCAGGAAACACAAACACTCCGGCATCTGACGGAAGTTAGCAGCTTCTCCCCAAATGAGGAAGAAGAGAGTGACATCCACAAGTGGGTCGCTCGAGAACTTGGGCTTCTGCGAGATGTACTTGCACCACTTCTTGTAGTTGGCAAAAATGCGTCCATGGAGACGCGAAATACCCTTGCTAGCCAGGTCCATCTCGAGCTGTGGGTCACGTTGACGTAGATAATCGTCAATCGTCTCCGTGTCGTCCTTCTTCTTCTTCTTCTTCTTGCCGTCATCCTGTCCGCTCTGCTCCTTAAAGTTGGTCAGCAGCAGCAAAAGATGCTCCTTCTGGTTGAGCACAGAGCTCTCCTGGAAGCCGAACGTGCGCTTAAGCGTCTCGCAAATGTCTCCCAACTGGTTCGAGTTGTTCAGCAGCTGCAAAACAGGCGTGTACACCTCAGGAAGCCGCTCCATCTCCAAGATGTTGTGCTTGATGAGGTTGCGGCCTTTAGACCCCCCACCGACCACACTCTTGGCCCGTTGGCTCTTGATCATCTTGACGTAGCGCATCATCTTGTTGTTAAGTCGGTCAGCCGCGTCCTTCTCGTCCGCAGATCGGTAACGGATGCTCAGCGCCTGCTCCATGATGTCCACGGCGCGCGTGAGTTTCCGTTCGGCTTCCTGCACGTTAGGGGGCGTCGCGTTCTGCATGGCTACGCCGGCGTTCACGAGGCTCATGGCTTCGTCGCACATCTGGCGCTGCATCTCCAAGGCTTCCGTCATGATGCCGACGGAGCTGCCTTCGCGCTCGCTGCCGTTGCCGTTGCCGTTGCCGTTGCCATGGCCGCGGCGGTTCATAGTCCCGGTGAGTCCTCCTGTTCTCTTGTCGCTCTGCTTGGGTGTCGGCGCACTCGCTACTACAAGACGCCGATTGCCCGTGGACAAAGGAAGAATGGGAGAGGCTGGATGTTTTGCCCTTTGCCTAAAGGCTCCGGGGCCTTTCCGAGGGAGGGGCTGGAAACCGCTGCGTGCTGGAGTTCAGAACGGTATACTGGGCGCAAGTCAGAGGATATCTGCCCGAGGGATCTAGGGTTAGCAGATAGCGTGTGAAGAGCGCGAGCCAGTTCGTGGACAATTATACTTTGTGGTGATGATGCCACATTTAAGGCTTTGATTGAGTTTGAGAGAACAATACGTATTTACTTACTTGTAGGTGTACCGAGGACAAATGAAGCGGAACAAGTAGCTAGGCCGTTGCTAGAATAGCAAAGAGCGAATTGAGTGCTTTCGAGAAGGGTCTTGGAAGGAGTCCACCAAAACAATGAAGGGGGGGGATCGTAGTGGTACAGTATCCAAAATCAGAGACTGCGAGACTCGAGTACGTGGTGGAAAGGCAAAACCGAAACGACACGAATTGGGAGTTGCGCACTGATTCATCGTCACGGATGGCGATGCGCCACCATAATGGCTGCTTTCAAGGAAATTATTTAAATAACAATGCTTTAGGACTCCTGGCAGGAGCTCTTCATAAGTAGAGATTATCTGTTCACCTGTTGATTACCATCCAAAAGATTTACAACAGCTCTGCTACTGCCATTGTCGAGGAGATTGTGTGTCTTGTTACTCCAGCGTACTTGTGATACGCAGAGTTGACAAATGCTGTCTCCACGATCTTGCCACATTTAAGATCTCATGTGCGCCACATCCTACTAAAGTAGGCATTTCTTAAAGAAGGCGCTGGTCTGCAGAGACCAGACACCTGCTGCTAGAGACTGGTCGAAGGTGGTTCCAATGCTACATCTGGACCCTGCTGCGCCGCGAAAGTGTCGTACGCCAGAGGCCATGTGGGCACCCGTATGCGGCGGCATGACGCCGATCGAAAGACTCCTCGGTGTGTGGGCGTCATCGGTTACGGCGTGGCTCGAGCCTCGCGAGAACCATAATGCGATAATACGATACCTATCGCTTGCCAACAGCATTGGCGATGCGTTTTGAATGCTTTCATTGCTCACACTATCAAAGAGTTTGCCTTGCAGCACTCCACTGCCAAGATATCGTCTTAGACAGGTTGGTACAGAAGCCAAGTGTAGGCTGCAGCTGAGAAAACGGTTAGCATGTGGTCTGCAAATTGCAGGGCAATGGCGCATATCAATCAGAGAACCCATGCACTGACAGACTATAGATTACAACAGCCGCAGGTTTTTGATGGACTCGCACAAAATTTCCACTGGATCCGGCCTGGAAGTTGTCGAAAAGTGTAGCCAAACGATCTAAACCGCAGCTGAAAAGATCAAAGGGATCAATAAAAAAGACAAATTGAGACAAGTCGGACCATTTCACAACGCTACGAGTCGAATTCTGAACTTTGTGATCAAGGCGTTGTAGTGTTGCCTAGCTTCTTGTTGTTGTTGTTGTTGCCTCTGCACGTACAATACATGTGCATGTATTAATAGTTCTTCCGACCTGCGATGGAGGATCGCTGCAGGACGATGCAGCCCAGCCTCTGAGCGATGGATGTGTTTTTTTTTCCTTTCTTGAGTCAAAGAATCTTGACAAGCCAGGCATTTTTTGCCTCAGAATTTGGCGATGGGTTGCTGGCCATCTTAGTCTCCTGTCTGACCTCATAAGTTACATGAGCTCGACCAAACATCATTACGGAAAAGAGAACTATGCATGTTCAGTGCCATCGCTGGCGTGTATTGTTTTGCTATGAGTTACTGGATAGGGAACGAGTACAAAAAGCATCATGGTATGAAAAGGCAGAGCCCATTAAATCCCACCACACCGCCAGCTATCCATGGCGTGCTTGCCCTGCTGAGATCCCGATCGCTCATGGAATGGTCCAAAGTGCGAGACACACTTTAGTCCACTCCTCGACGATCACGCTTGGTCACCACGCAGCGGGGGACGGGGCGATACAATCTGCTAAATCTAGTCACTCCGCTTCTTCTTTTTGGCCACACGCTTGACCTTGACGATCTTACTCGTGGACGACGCAGCCTCGTTCGCAAACAGCTTCGACACTTCGAGGCCCGACGTAAACGCGTTGTTGAACATGACGCGCTGCTGGAAGGACGAAAGGAACGGAAGGAACATCGCGATGAACAGTACCGGGCCCAAGATGATCCACCCCACCCAGCGGTCGTACGAACGTGCCATCGCGCGCACCACCACGTGACTTGTCTGGTTGCGGTAAACGCACAGCTGCAGGAACCAGTACGCGGCAATCAAGATGATGATGATGATCTCCAACAAATTGATGAGCGAGATGATCAACAGACTAGCGGCTGCCACGAGGAGGCCGCAGCAAGACAGCACGAATTTCATCTTTCGCAGCTTCTTCTGCTTGAAGGTCATTTTCTTCTTCACGCGGCTGGCAATGTAGCCACAACACAGCAGTAGCAGCACCAGGATGAACATGAGCCCTGTAAGCGCGTAGGAGATCATGGAACCCTTCTCAATCTTAAGGTCCCGGTCCTCGTAGTAGGTCTTGTAGGCCAACTGGAGGTACAAGCCGTAGGCGACGAAGAAGAATCGCATCTTACGGATCATTGAAACGATGCGAGCGCCCTTCGTTGAGTGCTCCAGGTACTCCACCTCGTTGGACCACCAACCAGACCAACTGGCCGCCGAGTCATTCGTCGTCTTCAGCCAGTTCTGCCAATCGTTGAAGTCCTCGATGAGCTTATCCCAGTCGAAGCCACTTGGGTTGAAAAAGAACGGAGCCCATAGCCACGTCGCCGCAATAATCCACAGCGAGTACGACATAACGCCATAATTCTGGTTCGTCGGCTCCACGCACGTCTGGTAGTAGTTAGCGTAACAGCGCGTGTTCCAGTCATTGTCCGACGGCTTGTAGTAGTTGTAGAACAGAGCGTCCTGCGTCCACGAGCAGTTGCACCACGAGAACGTGCCATACGCACGGAACAAGATCAACAGGAAGATAAGCTCCACCGCGCGGTAAAAGTGACTAAACGCGTAGAAACGGTAAAGCTCTGCGAACTTCTCGTGCTTGATCGTGAAACCACGACCCGTAGCGCGGTACTTGGCACCGCCGTGAATCAACGTGCGGTCGAAGTAGTGCATACGAGTGCCCATCTGGAACGTGAAGAACAGTGGACCAAGTGTCATGATGTTCCAAAGCAAGTAGGTAACACCGTGACGGAAACCTTGCTCCACACCCACGACTGCAACAACAGGCACCACAAGCAGGAAACCGAACTGGAATGCCCATGATGTGTTCAACGTGCCGCCGATACCAAGACCACCCTTCTCAAGGAAGAAGCTGTCCATGCCACTCAGGGCCATGTAAACCTTGCCGTAGATGAAAAAGTAAACACCCACGACAGTCATCGTCTGCGTGAAGTACCAACCCAAGTTACCATAGAACCATGAGTGGAGACGGAAGAAGTCTAGACGAGAAGCCATGCGCATGGCATCACGAGAGATAACACACTCGCCAGCACCAGACGACAGCTTAGCCTCGAACAGAGCCAATTGCTGCATACCAACATCACGGCCCTTGCCCACCTGGATGAACTCTTCGTGTGAGACGCGGCCACCACGGAGTGTGCTGTTGAAACCTGCGAAGATATCTTCAGACAGATTAATGCCCTTGGAAGCCTTAGCAGTGCCACCACAGCCCATCGCGAACAACTTGTCGAAAATATCGGGGTGACCATAGTGCTGACGCACGTGGTTGATTGCGAGCATGCGCTGACCAAGCGAAACGAATGACAGTTCCTGAATCGACATGAAACTGGCCAGATTCGACACTCCGCCGGTGAACACGTGCTCACGGAAACCGATAATTGTCAAAGGGCACTTGGCAGTCTCTGTGTCCTTCGTTGACAGCAGGTTCGGCATCTTCAGGGCCTCCTCGAGGTAACCGTCCTGGTTCATATCGATACACTGGAGCAGCTCGCCACGCGAAAAGATAATGGCGTGGTTCTGGTTCTCGGGCTTACCCTCACCAATAATCGGGTTACCCGGAAGCTCCACACGGTACACTTCAGCAATGTTCTCTCCATCGGCGCGGACAAGAACAGAGAAGAACTTAGGCGGGCCTTCCTTCATTTTCTTAGGACCATCGACATAAGCAACCCGGAGGGTCGGGTGTTTGCGCAGCAGATATTCCAAGTCGGATGCTTGTTGTCTCTGCTCATCCTTTTGCTTTCCGTAAATCTGGCACGTGCACACGTAGTTGAATTTGAGAGCAACCATTTCATCCAGGCGCTTGCACTTGTTGCACGGGCAGCCAAATTGATGCATGACTTCGTTCTCACAGATTTCCAACCAGTGGAGGAACCGAATCGCGTCTTCATTGTACATCATACCACGCACGGTACGAGCAAGGGTCTGGCCTCGGTAACTAGCCCACAACTGGACTTCTTCGGGGTATTTTTTCAGAGCTTCCTCCATGTCCTTCGCCTGAAGTCTCTCGAGCAGGTTTTCCCACTCGAATGGATAAATAGTCTTCAGGTAATACAGGAGTTTAATGCTGTCGTCGTTCTGGGACGTCAAGTCCTTGATCGAGTACAGGACAATTTCGTTGTAGTACGGTGTCGACACAGTCAGTGAACGGATCTTGCGAATAGGCTTGGCATCGGGCATGTCCATGAACAGAGAGTTGGCGAAGAAACGCAGGCGGCGACGTCCTTCCTCCGAGCGTGGTTCGGCATCAAAGTTGTCGACTGTTAAGAGCTGATAGGCACGAGACACAATGTCCAGAGCTGCCTCCGAGTTCACCAATCGCTGAAGTTGCATGTTTGCATATTGCTGAGCGTCGCCCGGGAAAAAGAACGAGCTCTGTTTCAAGGGAGTATCTGTCAGGATCTGAACCAGATTTTCCTGCTTGACCAGGATTTTCTTCATGCAGTTCAGCACAGACTCCACGCAGTCAATCACGCGATAAAGAGCACGCTGGAACTTGATGCTGTTGTCAGAAGTCGTCTTAGGCACCTCGAGCAGCGCTTTCATCAACTCAGCGCATGCAGCACGGCACTCATGAAGACTTTTCAGATTGAGTCCCTTCAGAATCGACTTCTGGGCAGCCATTTCCTCCATGAACTCAAAACATTCGTTCAGGTCCCTGTGTTCATCACCCAGCAGGAAACGTACAGCTTGCGAGGTAAACTTGTATGATCCTAGAAGTGACTCCACACGCAAGTCGTCCTTCGTTAGACGGTCGCGCATGGTGTTTTCGATCTTTTGTAGTGCCTTCTCTTTCTTCTTCTTGTCAGAGCTCAGCTTCTCGTACACAGCCGAACAGTCGACAATAATGTCAAGGGACTCGTCCAGCTTACCAGCAGTCAAGAAAGCTGGCGGGTACAGCTTGCGGTCTTCTGCGTCCTTGGAGTCGATCAAATAGCTGAGCACATTCAGCTCACGGTCGCTGATTACATCAGCTTCGCGCAGACTGCCCAGACAGCGGTTCCACGCCATAGCAAAAGCAATCGTACGCTCGAAGTCGGCTCCAGATACACCAGTTACTGACCCTAGCTGAGACTGACGCCCACTTGAGCTTGCGTCGTCTTTATCGTTAGGAGTTTTCACCTCGTTGTATAGGTGGTCTCCGCTCTGGTCGAGAAGGTTTGAGTACATCTGGGCCTTCACCGTAAGAGGCTTGATTCCATCAGCCATCGACACGCGCTCAAAGTGGCGCACGGGCATGGTGGACTCCTCCTTCTCACCTTTTTTCTTTTTCTTCTTCTTCTTCTTGCCATCAGCCGCACCATCCTGGATGTTCGGGACAATCTTCTTGTTGAACATGCGAGGAATGGACTTGAACGAAAGACGAAGCACGCGGAAGGAGCGCAACTCGCCAATTCGAAGATTGAATCCAGCAAACGATCCAAAGATCACAGACAAAACTGAGTAGAAAATCTGCGCGTCGTACATGAACACGAAAAATGCCGGGATCCACAGGAACAGGATATAGATAATGTTGTGGAAGGTCATCTGGAGAATGAAGTTGGAGTACGGGAGATAATCGTCCTCGTTCGCGTACCAGATAAACAACGTTGTTTCCACTAGCGCCTTGACCATGTACTGGTAGTCAAACGTAAGTTTGCAGACAAACAGCAACAGCCAAAAACAAGTGTATCGGCAGCGCACGCGAATAGGAACCGGTAGAGAACGTCCGACGTAGCCCGAACTAACGCGAGAAAAGATCTTGTTGAAGAACTCGCATACAAAGACCAGAGCCAGACATGCGCCACCGCCAACCATTGCAAGGCCTCCCATGTCCGTGCGCTCGGTGCTGCTGATGTCATCAGTCTTAAGCGGGGTACCATCTCCAAATTTAAGTAGTCCGCTAATCAAGTCACCAATCTTGCCGTTTGTGATCAGCGCCTTAATGTCCAACTGGCAGATCTCGCAGTTAAGCTTGCCCGGACCAGGGTCCTTAATGATGGATTCGACTGTGGAGCGCCAGTTTACCACACACATACTCTGGTCGTATTCACTCGAAGAGGAGTATGTAAGTTCGTCTTCGGTTACCTTTGTAGTTTGACCCGTTTCAGCAAAACAGGTATCGATCAAATCCAAGTAGCATCCGCAGCGACCCGTGGTTTTCTCCAGACAGTCCGTAAACGGAACAACTTGCAGCAAGGCCTTGAAATCAATGGGAATGTCTTCAAAGATCCCTGTCGTGTAGGTCATGCCGAGACAAGTGGCTAGCATTTGGTGATTACAGCTAGCTCCTGATCCCGAGCTCGACTGGTCAGCTGATCCATCACCCGATCCAACGGCAGTGTAGTCAGACGCAGTAAAATTTTTGCCAAAGACAGTAAATCCACGAGAATCTCCGTTGTGAAGGTCAGCACCGTACAAGATAGGTGAGTCCGGGCAGAACATGACTACGTTGAGTGCAAATCCACAAACTGCCAGGAACAACGCACAGTTGAAGCAGAAAATACGGCGGAAGGACATCAGTGCACGAATCCAGGTACGTTTCTCCACGAAACTCTTCTTGATGACCTTCGGGCGGCCCTTCTTGTCCACCTCTCCAAATGCCTCGTGGATGCTCGTTGGGTTATACTTCAAACATTTCTTGCTCCAGAAGAACTCGTTAAAGTCATCGTAGTTTCGGATCTCCGAGTGAGGAGCCCGGGCACCCTGTGCAGTCTTCTTGTCGTTATCCTTCTTGAACTCATCGTACATCGGGCGAATGACCTCCGTAAGGAAGTCGCCAGGGTTTTTGCCACCGCCTCGAGATGAGGCCTGGGGGAGCGAAGTGTGCAACAGGAAACACAGGCACTCGGGCATCTGACGGAAATTACCCGCCTCGCCCCAAATCAGGAAAAACAGCACGATATCCACGAGCGGATCACTCGAGAAAGCGGGCTTCGTCGAGACGTACTTGCACCACTTGGTGTAGTTGGCAAAGATGCGTCCGTGGAAACGCTTGATGCCCTTGTTGGCCATATCGAGCTCCTGCTGACGGTCCAGTTGATGGTGCTCCTCGTTGTTCTGGTTTGGCTCCTCCTCTTGGAGCTTGAAGTTCGTCAGCATGAGCAGCACGTGCTCCTTCTGGTTGGCCACATTGGCGTCCTGGAAACCGAACGCGCCCTTGAGGCTCTCAAAGATATCACCAACTGCCGATGAGCTGTCAGAAACACACACAAATAAATAAAATTCGGCGTCAGTTTCGCTGTCTATGAAACTGCAGGAAATGAAGTAGTCAGTTCGTACTTGGTCATGAGATCAACCACGGCGTTGTACGTGGACGGCAAGTTGTCCATGGGCAGGATGTTGTACTTGGTATTGTGTCCACGGCCCGTAGCACCGCCGGCCGCGCCCTTCTCGCGTTGGCTGCGGATCATCTTGACGTAGCGGTTCATCTTGTTGTTGAGGCGTTGACTAGCATCACGCTCTTCCTGGGTGGGGTACTCGATGCCGAGTGCCTGCTCCATGAGCGTCACGGCGCGCGAAAGCTTGGCGTCGGCCCCTGCCGTATCAGGCGGGGAAGCATTCTGCATGGCCACACCGGCGTTGACCAGCTCCATGGCCTCATCGCAGAGTTTCTTCTGCTGGCGCAGCGGCTTGCTGTACTGCATGGCGTCATCGCTGTCGCCGTCGCTGCCGGAACGCGCCATTTTGCGCGTGCTGCGGGGCGTTCAAGACTGAGGGGAGCAAAGGAAGAGAGAGACAGCGGGCGGCAAGGTGAGACTTGTGGCCCTGGCTAAACCCACGTGCGACTGCCCAGCTGTTGGGGGCTTCTTGTCGCCGATTGCGACTGGCAAAGGAAATGCAGGAAGCTCGTGTGCGAAGGAGGTCGTCCTCTCGGCGTTTCCTCTCCGGACCTTTGCGTCGTTTGCCGTCGGTCGCGAAATCCCACACTGAGCCACCCTGTCACTAACGGCGAATGCTGCGCCTTTGGTCCTCTGCGCCAAGGGGCATAGTGAACCCAAGTGATAAACGCGCGGTTGGTGCTAGCCTCATATAAAAATCAGAATCCTGAGCAGGATAACTCCTTCCAAAATCAATAGTTGGGAAACGGAAAATACGATGAATGTGCTGTTCACCAAAGCCTTTATTAACGCATTATCGCTATAACAAGATGCAAGTGATGAAGCTAGGTTGACAAGGGGCCTCTATTTAAAGTATTTCAGAGGATAACCCAAGTAAAATCACAGTCACAGTCTTCTATTGAGAGCGATGCTTTTTGAATCAGGCCTTCGGACAGCTGGATTTTGCCTCGAAGCGAAAAGGTACATACATGCACAAATAATCTTCGTGGATCTATTATAAGGTCGACACAACATTATAACAGCTCTTGTGACAAGAGGCTTTTTGATGGGAAAGCGATAGACCACAAACTCTTCTGTCACTGGCAGTGTCAGTGTCGTTTGAGTTGAGCAGATCCACTCTGACGATAAGAGCGTTTTGTGTCAAGCCAAGATTTTTCCCATCAACCGCGATCACATTAATCTTCCCATATGGTTTGGTACACCACACCATTGACTACTGCCTTGCGATTGGACAATTTTCAATCGGTCGACCACTCCGGCACATCTTTGTGTACCACTTGTGTAAACGTAACTCTGGCCGATCTTGTTTCAGCGTGCAAAATGGGCAACAAGAAGCGTAGCGCGAACGACCGACGCCATGTGCGGGGCGTCCCAGGGAGGGCGCCTGCAGCACGCGAGCGCCGTCTCATCCGGAACAAGGAAAAAGAGCTCCGCGCGGTTATCCTCCGCCTGCGCTCGCTGGAACGCGACCGCGATGTCGCAACCGTGGAAAATCGTGACGATTGCTTCCGCCAAGTACGCCGGTTGGCGATAACACCGAAAGGCCTCGTTTCAGAAGAATTCCGCAAGGAATTGTGGTTGTTCCTACTGAGCGGTAATGTAGCAGTGCAGAGCGGGCAAGCTACCACCGAAAACGGCTCGTTGGAAGCGCACCGAGACGCTGAGCAGGTGGAGAAGGACGTGGAGCGATCTTTGTGGCACTATGACGTCCTGCAAGGCCTCAAGGACAGTGAGCGGCGCGCTAAGAGGCGTGCATTGACGCAGATTATCATGGACGTTCTGAAAACGAATGGCGAGCTGTACTACTTCCAAGGATACCACGATATCGTTTCGGTGTTTTTGCTCACGCTCGGCAACTCAAAGGCCACGCTACAAGCTGTCCAGAATGTCAGCAGCACGTATCAGCGTGAACCAATGCGGTCAGGCTTTGAGCAAGTGATGGCAACCACGAGGTTATTGTTCCCGTTGCTAGATGCCGCGGACGAGGAACTTTTCCAGCACCTACGTGAATCGGGGGTACAGTCGTTAACTGATGTACGTAATCCTAGGTCGTGCTGACAAGTGCTGTTTTGCATATTGTTTGCTTGATTTAGGTGGAACCTTTCTTCGCGCTGCCCTGGATGATCACGTGGTTTGCGCACCAACTGAAGCGATTCGAAGATGTTGCTCGACTGTTTGATGTTTTTCTCGTGTCTCATCCGCTTTTCAGTCTTTACGTATCCGCCGGGGTAACAAGCTACCGCAATGTTCTTGACTTGAAACCTTTCACCTCTAAACTGTTTCTTGTGCCTTTTGTAGGTTTTACTCATGGCAAGGGAGAAGATCTTGCAGTGTGAGCTCGATTTTGGCACAATGCATGGAATGCTGTCGAACTTACCGCTTACGATGGACGTCGAGAAAGTCATTGCACGTGGTCTTGTTTTGTTCCACCAACTGCCGCCAGAGCAGCTTAGGGGGCAAAGTGGGTCGGGAACGATCTCAGTGTGCGTTACTTGCAATTGTCAAAGCAGCCATTGAATACGTACCGATTTGTATTGTAGTGGAAATATGTACTTCCAGTGCCCTTTCGAGTACCAACCGTGGCCCAGCGTGGCCAAACCGATGCTGAAGGATGTTCCAGCGTTGCCAGCTCGACGATCAAGGTCTGGCAAGTCGTCTTCGTCTTCATTGTATCACATAGACCATTCATTCACAAACTAATTCCTGTCTTTCATTGAGCAGATGTGGAGAGAAGAAGAGCTACATGTTAGGCTATTGGCAGGTACGTTGACGATCTGCTCTTAAGGTTTACTGGGCGTGCAATGATCATCTCACTGTTGCTCTGCAGACTTCTATCATTGTCACAACCGTGGCGGTTGGCGTCGTAGCAGTAGCATCCGCGTATGCTTTTCGTGATCGAATTGGAATGAGGGCGTGATTTGAACTTCAGCAACATGAGCAAAAGGGCTTCATCGGAATAGAATACACGTTGAAATTATATAGAGGCAAAACTGTTGAGCTTGGATGCGAGTGATGTCTTATCAGAATGGAACGATCACGTTTTCGTGGACAGCATTAAGTATAGTTACGAGTCCTCGAAGAATAGATACTCTCGACAAACTGGGCAATTTGCGTCACGATTTAGCCATTCGAGCAAGCAGCTCATGTGGAAGTTTGTACGGTTCATGCCGCAGTTACACAACGTGCGAACTTTTGGATTGCTCTGCATTGGCGCGAGCGCAAACAATATTAGATCAAACGCCGACTTACAAAACTGAGGCCAGCACTTACCTCGGAGAATGTGTCCAAGCACATGATGCATTCGAGATCCAGTTGGCCCTCATCGACCTACCGTAGACAATACCACCCCAGATTAGCTCAGAGACCGGAAAAACTTCAAGGTGAATGAAAACAAATGTACTTACCACGCCTGTGACCTCTTGATAAGAACGCAGCAATCTTGACAGTTCTTCAGGTTGAGGCGACGGAGAAGGGTGGTGGTTTGCATCTAGTCCCATCAGTCCCATGCTGAGAGTGCGTCGCATGTGTTGCTCCTCTGTCTCCTTCTCCTCCTCCTCGTCGCTTCTGTCTACGTCTACCATAGTCCCAGCAGCGACAGTCGACCCAGTCCGCTTTAACACGCCTCGCTGGTTGCTCCTTCCGACTGAGTTGGTTCTAGGCCTCGCACCGAGCAGCTCGTGCGATTCCTGCGAATCCACTATCACTTCCAGCTCTTGGTCGCTGTCGTCATCGCCTCGTTCCATGTCGACGGTGTCGAGGTCGTCAGACTGCCGCCGCTGATACTTAGGCGGATGCTCCAGACACGAGCAATGCTGACCCATGGCGTCGATTGGCCGCACCTAAGCAACTGAGCTAAAGTGCGGCGAGCGCACGCAGATCGTCGTCCTCCTTGCCTGATAATCGCTACGTCGGACCAGGAGTCGGGTTTAAAGGGTTAATCCGGGCTTAAGGAAAATTTTACCAAATCGGACCAAAAAAAAGGTCATGAGTATTTGCCCCAACTTTGTTTGAAGTACCGGTACCGAACATGTAGGTTGAGCTAGAACTTCAATCTAGAATTTACCATGCGCGGAATCGCGGCGATCCTTATCGTGCTGGTGGCACTGCTTGTGCACGCCTACAACGACTTTGTGCCGGTGGACTCGTACATCCCCTCCCTCTCCGCCAATGCCAGCATCGAATCTCACTTTAGCATCTCGTACTATCAAGCGCGGGCACTTTTCCGCTCTCGCGCCGAGGCGGCGGGTGCAAAACTCTTCTCGCTTCCTCTTGGGCATCTCAGGTCGCTAGACTTAACGGTGGACGTTGCAGTTCTTCAGGGATCGAGTGGCCGTGTGCTACTACACATTTCAGGCACACACGGAGTCGAGGGTTTCGCTGGAAGCGCTATCCAAGCGGCGCTTCTGGAGCGAGCAGCAAGTTCGAGCTCTGCTACGAACAAGCCCACTGTGATTTTTGTTCATGCACTCAATGCGTACGGGTTTGCACACTTGCGCCGGTTTAACGAGCATGGTGTAGACTTGAACCGCAACTGGCTCTCACCGGAGGAGTTTCAAGAGCGCCAAGCACGAGACCCGAATCGACTGGGGTACTTAAACGTATATGAATTGCTGAACCCGAAGGAATTGAGCGGCTTCACGAACTGGTTCTGGGTCAAAGGGATCGCGCATTTGATCACTAAGGGCTTCGATGCGGTTAAAAAGGCGACAATTGGCGGGAACTATCGCTTTCCACAGACACTGTTCTACGGTGGAACAGAGCTGGAACCTAGCTTGGCGTTGCTGCAGGAGTTCTTGCAAGCGCATGTGGAGTTTGACGACCTGACCAAGTTTGCTATGGTGGATGTTCACACAGGGCTTGGACCTTCTGGTGTCGACACGCTAATGCTGGGGGAGGAGAGCGATATGACTGTAGCACGCAGTGTCTTCCGCGGTCCAGAGTACAGGAACAAGGTGGTCTTCGTGCACGATAACGAAAACCCGGTCTCGCGTGGCTACGATGGTGTTGGTGGCTTTACCTTTGATGGTGTGGCGAAACTACTGGGCCCACATACTAGAGGAAGCGCACTTCTGTTATGTCAAGAATTCGGGACGGTGCCTGGTGTGTTTATCCTGAAGGCGATGGTCGAAGAAAACGCCATTTATCACCACAGTTCGTCACCTGCAAGTCGCTTGCCTTACGCGCAGAAGCTCCGGGACGTGTTTTACCTGCACCAGAGCGACTCGTGGAAGAGCGAGGTGCTTCGACGTGGTATTGATGTGTACGACCGACTTTACGCGTATTTGGCTGCATAAAGTGTCGAATGACACTTGCAGCAATGACAGCAAGAAGTGCAACATGTTGAAGTGCTGTGTAATCGCACTTAGCACAAAATAGTGTGGAAAACTCCAAATAAGTGTCCATTGTCTCCTTTCATTGGCTGAAAAGGTTTATTTTTGAATGACTGGCTGTTGAGAGCGACTGGAGCCGCCTGCCTCCAAGCTGCTTCACTCGTTTATTCGCCATCTACGATCACCATGCCCACCAAGAAGGTCAAGCGCACCACCACCACCACCACCACCAAGACCACCAAGTCGGCTAAGGTCTCGGCTGCCTCGAAGAAGAACCCCCTCTTCGTGGCCACGCCCAAGAACTTCCGCAAGGGCGGTGACATTCAGGTATTTTGAAGCGCCGTCTCTTTCTAAAGAGTTCCATTCAAAATTGCTTCGCCTTATGTTGCTCGATGAGGGACTGCAGGCGAGCAATTCCACGCCCCTCGGTGATGACAGAGAAGGTGGGTGAGCTTGCATTGCCCAACCACCTTCGTCTCACCAGAGAACAGTGTAGCGGGTCCCCCACGACCGCAATGACACAAACTTGTGGTGGCAATTTCATTTTTCGCAATGAGTTGCGCCTCAAGGGTAAAGAACCTTGCTTTCTGCCGTGTTGTCATGCACAAGCTCACTTGTTTCTGGCGTGGAGGAGCTTTTTACCCCTCCACCCAGTTTTATAGCAGCTTTATCTGACTTTTGTCTACTGTTCTGTTGTGTTGATTAGCCCAAGCGTGACCTGTCCCGCTTCGTGCGCTGGCCGCGTTACGTGCGTCTGCAGCGTCAGCGCAAGATCCTGTACCAGCGTCTTAAGGTGCCGCCTTCGGTCAACCAGTTCTCCAACACCGTGGAGAAGAACGTGGCCACGGACCTGTTCAAGCTGCTGCTGAAGTACCAGCCGGAGACCAAGGCCGCCAAGACCCTGCGTCTGCGCAACATCGCTGCCGGCAAGGAGGAGGCCTCGGCCCCGCCCGCCGTGGTGAAGTTCGGTCTTAACCACGTGACGTCGCTCATCGAGAACAAGAAGGCCAAGCTCGTGGTCATCGCCCACGACGTCGACCCCATTGAGCTTGTGGTGTTCCTGCCCGCTCTGTGCCGTCAGTTCGACATCCCGTACTGCATCGTCAAGGGCAAGGCTCGTCTGGGCCAGCTCGTGCACCAGAAGAACGCCGCTGTGGTGGCTCTGACGCACGTGAACAAGGAGGACAAGGCCAAGTTCGACTCCCTGACGGAGACGTTCCACGCCAAGTTCAACGAGGACAACACGATTCGTCGCAAGTGGGGCGGTGGCATCATGGGCCTGAAGACCCAGAAGAAGCTGGAGCTGCGCGAGAAGGCGATCGCCGCTGAGGCTGCCAAGAAGGCCCAGTACTAAGTTATGTACCGGGTTTAAAGCAGAGCGTGGCGTGGCCCGTCACCTCTTGACTTTTTCATTCGTAGGTGCTCTCGACAGGAAGGGAGACTTTCTTGTCAAGCGTAATGGCTGAATAACACTCAAAACTTCCAAAAACTCAACGTGGATCAGTACTGTCATCCTTGTCTTCATAGTTGACGGCTTGAACAGGTTATCGCGCTGGTGTTGACGTTCCTATACACACAGCAGCCTGCTGAGCAGGGTTATCCTGGTGAATCGTCGCTTTGGATACACTGTGAATCCTAGCTTCACCGTTATTGGCGTGTCCCACAGCAGTCAACTCACTTAATTTTTGTATGGTGTCGTAAAACTGCTCTCCATTTTCGTCCGACCTTGAGGTCTGCGTTTCAGTGCCGATAAGTGCGAGCAGGTCACAGGTCCTTTGCTGCGCGATGGGTGCGTTCTGCCTTCTGTACGCCCCCACATTTTCCCCCTACTTACACTCACGAATGTATATTCCCCGCAGAAGACGCAGCGAATCTCCAGGTGGAGGTAGAGACGTCAGATGCCCCAGTGAAGACCAGACCCCAGAGCAGCCCCAGCAATAGCACAGCCATATCCAGAGCCTCTCCACGAGAAGGCAATAACAGCCCTACAGCACAAAGTGAAGATGGCTCCGTGACGTCGCCCCACCCAGCTCCTACCGAAGAAACGTACTCCACAGACCTCTTCCGAGCCTTCCCCAAAGTCTGCCAAAAGGCCAAAAGCGGCATGCAACTTTGCCAGGCCGTGTCAGCTTTTATCGTGGAACGAGCTGGACTTGAGAGCCACTACGCACAGTCGCTGATGAAGCTCGCACAGTAAGGAGGCTATTGCTGGCTAGATGTTTACAAATGGGCTCATTAGCTTGTTTTTTTTTTCTGGTTTTGAAAGGAGTGCAAAAGCTGAAGACTGGTCCGAGCAACTCACAGAATGCTGGACTACTTTCCAGGAAGCCACCGAACACCTAGCTCAAGAGCGCTGGGCATTTGCACAGACAATGCAAACGGCCATTGCGCCAGGTGTAAAAGCTTTCGCAGTTCAACAGGACACTCAGGTGCAACGATTAATTGCAGGTTCGTTAACTTCATGTACGAAGTAGGCGCTGTAAAAACTCAAATGCTGTTGATTTTTGTGCCATCCATGACTGAAGAGGGGACAAAGGTGCGCTGGGCTCAGCAACAGATGACCTCGTCGATGGACAAAGCGAGAGAGAAGTACGAGCGCAAGTGCCAAGAAGCGATCGCAGCGATGCGGAAGAATGATGCAGCTGAAATCAACTCCTCGGCGTCGGATTCGTCGTTAGATGAAGTTTCTGCATCAAAGGAGCTGACCGACAAACTGGCAGCTGGTGCAGGACAATTGCTAACGAAGATGTGGGATACCACGTCAGCTTTTGGACGCAATCCATTGGAGCGACAGAAATCCAAGTTGTATGGCAGTCTCGGAGACGTCATTGCTGCAGAGAAACACTACGTACAGACGGTGGAGTACACCAATGCCCAGCGTCTGATCTTCGAGCGCGAAATCAAAGAGAATTTGCATGCTTTCCAGCTTACCGAAGAGCAGCGCCTTGAGTACCTTCGAGATGTTCTGGTGCGGATGCAAAAGGCGTTTATCGCCATGTTTTCGCGATCGCAGCAATTTGTTGAGCGGATGAAAGCCAGTGTCAATGACGTTGACGAACTGGGTAAGTGCATTCCTTCGATTCCGTGATATTGCGCCTAAGTAGTAATGCTGCAGTGTGTTTTTTGTGATCCCAGTTGATATCGAAAAGGGATTCCAGAGCCTCGGAAGCCAAGAAGAGGTGGATGTCGATCGAGCCGACTTGTCAATCAACCCTTTCTACCTGCGTATGACACATATCCAAGCGATGTCAGATACCGGACAACGAATGATTGGAATCATCAACTCGGTCGTTACCGAGTACATTGCAAGCGAGGCCCGTTTCTCTCAAGCACTTCGCAAGCTACTTCGAACGCATGACAATGGCGGGTTGTCTTCATCTTCAGATCTATTTGGTACATCTTCGCCCAGTGCGAGTATGACTTTCCTGGCCGACGAAGGTGCAACAATGGCGAGTGCCTGGATGACAGTGAAGGACCAAGTGAAGCTACTTTTGGAGGTTCATCAGGTATGATCTCAATCTTACCTGGCCATTATTATCGTTTCTTGATTCGAATGATTGTGCTTCGTTGTTAGGAATTCCAATCACTGCTTGCTGAACCTGTATCGCTGAGTCTTTCCACGATGAAGAGCGAGTATGAAAGCGTTCGAGTCTCAACTCAGGAAAACTTTCTGAAGGTTCACGCGACATTGTGTAACGAAGCAACTGCCCACAAAAGGCTCCAACACAAACTGGATACGAAATCACGGGACTTTGCATTGACATTTTCTAATTTGCCAGGCTCAACGCCTGTCAGCGCCAACTCGTTAGGCATCGAGGTCACTCAAGCCTTGAAAGTGTTGAGTGCTAATTTGCGTTTGTTTAACGAAAAAGAGCGGCGGTCTGAAGCGAAACTTCGCCAGCTTGCGGAGGAAATACGTCTATTGCAAGTGCAAGTTACGGACAGCAGCCAGTCTCTACGTCAGACGTACCAGATTTACGTTCAGGTTCGTATACTGGTGGCCATTTATGCTCTATCTCTGACTTCTATCTAACCTATAACTTGGTTTCGCAGGAAATCGAAGTGTTCATCTCGACGTGCATGAAAAACGAGAAATATCGCCTCCAAGTTAGCAAAAACTCTCTGCAATCTCTGGCAAAAGCCATCGAGCACATGCTGCAGGGTGGAACATCGGTGGGAAACAAGGCTCTGCTGGAGTTTGAGAAGATTGACCCAAGCGGAGACATGGCTGAGTTTATTCGGATCAATCGACAACCGTACCAACGGAGCAAGCGCGTTGTACCTGCGTATCACGGCAATGAAAACTTGAAAGAAGTAATGCGGGAATATCTCGCGTCGCTTAAAGCTCCTTCGTCGACGGGGTCAGAAAATGGTGACAAGAACCCTCGGAGCCCCAGCAACAGCAGTCCGTCTTTTTCGCTTCCCAACAATGATACGATCGTATCGCCTGAAAAGAAATCCCCGCGTGTGAATAAGGCGTCACTCGACGAGAAAGTCTCCCGTGCGAATATGTTACCAGCAGATGGTCAAACTACAACACCAACGAACGACGATGTTGCCGATGACAACCTCTCGATCGAGGACGAAAGTGCGAGCTCAGGGATCGAACAAGATGAGGAATTTGCCGAAGTGCAGCCATTGGGCGTTTCTGACTTTCAAAAGAAATTCAAGGTAAGCGGTGGATGGCAACCCATAGTTAGGAAGGTTACATGTACTAACCGTTGATGCGCCGCGCAAATGCACTGTAGCTGGATTCGCCCGAGCAAGTCGTCGAAAGCTTTTCCTGCGCTCTATACCTCTCGAACTTCCCGTTCCATGGGCGACTTTATCTAACCCGGAACCGAATGTGCTTTTCTGGATGGAGAGACACAATTTTCGTACGTTGTATTTTGTACTTTTGGCAAGTGGATATATGGTCTGATGTGGATGAATGTCTTCGTTTGCAGGTTGCTTCGTTCTCCGAGATTACTCTGATGGAGAAAAAAAACACAGCTCTGATCGTACCCAATGCGATTGAGGTTAGTACCACTCGCTATTGTGTGATGCACTGTGTTTGAAACCTCACGCTCATACACGTTGCTTGAACGGTAGTTAACCATTAAAGGAGAGAAGGTGTTCTTCACGTCATTTGTCTTTCGGTAAGCACTCATTCGCATAGCTTTGGTTGATCTCAGTACGCTAACCATTTCTGCATATTGCAGTGACGAATGCTTCCAAAGTATTCAACAATTACGCTCCATCAAGAAGGAGACCGAAGAACTGCTGTCAGATCCAGTAAAACATCCCGACGAGGATACAGAGAGCAAACCTGCGGGTGAAGATGAGTCAAAACGACGCAGGAGTTCCAATGGCCTCGCTGCTGTTGCTCCTACTCCAGAATTGGCCCCCACAAAAACCACAGAAGCAACTTTTGCAGAGAGCAACCGCCCTGCGTTGTCTCAATCTTCGGAATCTGTGGCATCACCAACATCTATTGTGATTCCAGAAAATGATACTCTACTGAGTGAATACGATTTACTGCTGGATGAAGAGGTGGCGTTCAGGTACGAAATGCTGGAAAATATTTTTCTTCAGCACTGATATGAACTAACCTGTGAATTGCTTTGCATACACATGTAGTGTGGAGACTGCGTTCTCGAAGTTGTGGATCCAGTCAGACACTTTCGCGAAAAGTATTCTTGATGCAGCTGGCGCAACGAACGTCTCTCTTCCTGCGTGGGATGCGAAGCCTTCTTCGTACACGGCAGTAACCAAGCCGGGCAGGTTTGATGGTTCCCGTCTGGTATCGTACACCCACAACAAAAAGTATATGGTAGGCCCAAGCGTTATACCGACAGCCCAAACCCAGCGCTATGCGTATACATCCGGCAGTCGCCTCGTTGTGAGCACAACAACGTGCGTATCCGATGTTCCGTACTGTGATTACTTCCGAGTCGAACACCGATGGGTCTTCAGCGCAACGAAAAAGAGAGGTGTGTGCTCGATGCAGGTGGGTCTTCGCGTGCAATGGTCGAAAAGTACATGGCTCAAGAAACAGGTATGTAGCAGAGTTGTCTTGGTATTGTATGCTAGCGTGTAGCTGACTTGTGTACTGTTGCCATAGATTGAAAGCACAACAGTCTCCGAAGCAAAAGAAGCAATAAAATCTTGGCTTAGTGCTGCTCTTCATGAAACCAAACAGCAAGCAGCAAGTGGAGATGCTGTTGATTCTCGTGCTACTACTACACCCGCTGCAGTGCTACCATCGTCTGGTACAGCGCAAGAAGATACTCTCTCCAAGATGAATACTCCACAGATTGCAGGCATGACAGATTCACTTTCTTCTGCGCTGGGTCATGTCACTTCCACCGGTCTTACAGCGCCACTTCACCCAACAATTCAAGTTGCAGTCATCGTCTGTGCACTGATGTTCGTCTACACTATGTATCGAGTCTGTGCTGCGATGGACCAAATGCAAGCATTGACGAGGGAATCCTTGCTTCAGCAGCGCCAACAGCAGGAAGTACTCATGGAGCTTTTGAAGCAGCTTGGGAATACGAGAGAAAATTAAATCGTCGTGCTCTTTCTACAGACGTTCAATATATCGCCAATGGTTGACAAGAGCAAACTGGTTCATACGTCCAGTAACGTTGTCTCTATTGGCTATACCCTTCTTCTTCCTCCTCCTAAGTGAAAACGCGCTAAGTAAGTACTTCGACGTGAGAATAAAGAAAAAAAGTATATCTTCCGTACCTCGTCGCTGTATGAAGGAAGTGAGGCAAAACTTAACATGGGAACTCCTTGTGGTCGAAGATGTTGTAGGCTCATATCTTCAGTAGGAAGAAGCTGGGTGTCTTCGAGATCGTCTGATAGAACCAAAACTTCGTTAGGTTTTATACGTGACCAAAGCGATTACCCACCCCATATTTTACCTTCTTGATCATCCTCTAACCAGCTCCCAGTGCTACTCGTATCGTCAACACCGTCGTGATGACGGCCATTAGAATCCTCTGCCCTTGCTTGCCTCAGAGCAGCTTGCAAACTCTCAATCTCATGCTGCATGCTGCTTACTCGCTTCTTCATTACTGTATTTTCCTGCTTCAATAGTGCGAACTCTGTTTTCAAAGGATTTTTTTCAGGGTGGTGAGAACCAGCGAGAACGATGCCAGCGGACACAAATGTTCGTACCAAAAACGTCCTGGCCACATGCACACCAGGACTTGGACCCTATTGTGTTGTTTGATTTGGTCGGACTCTTTCTGCTCATCATATCCACGTAAGTGCTAAATTCATCTCGAATTCGAGATAAAAGTCGGCCGTAGTGCTGCAGCGCACAAGTTGAGATCATCAGCGAAATACTACCGATTTGAAACAAGCAATAATACCTCGTCCTGTAGCACGATACGATCAAGTACATTTTGGCACGCTCGCGTTCGTGACAGAGTTTTCTCTGGTAACTGGAAATACACAGAGGACGCGTCAAATTCAGTTGATCTACACGTACCCAATTCACTATACGTACATTTGAGCGACCGATTTCGTTCAGCCGTTCCACAAGCTCGACTTCCAATTGAACGGAGGAAGATCTGTATCCACCCACAAGAACTGGGCATGGGTTGATGGCTAAATGAGAAGAGTCGGACATAAGAATGGAAACACTGGGTGATCGACTAGGACCGATTCCGACGCCAGCAATGCATTCATCCTGGTTTTGCGTCTTGCATGTGGATGACAGAAACCCCGAGTTTGTTCGTGTCAAACTCACAGTGCCGTGAGCAATCGGCGTCGAATCAGTGTTCAGAGTGCGGTATCCCTTCGATGTCCGCGTAGCAGCTTTGGAAAACGACGTGGACGCCAAGTTTCGCAGTGCATCAACTTGCGCCTGCAACTTGTGATTTGGGTGTTGATATCCGCTGCTGGAGCTCTGCTCCATAGCTTTGAACAGCTTCTTTCGGACAGCAGACGCTGACTGGCATCGCCTGCTTTGGAAGTATTGAGTCGACAATCACATTAATTCTTTGGGGAAATGACGTACGTTGGCATTTGACGCGAACTTGGCGGTAGCGACGATTCGTTTGGATTTGTTGCTGCTGGTTTAGCTTTTGTTGTCACTTTGGTGATCCCAGATGATCGAATGATGGAAGTTTTACTCCGAAGGAGCCCAGGATGAAGAGCGGGTTTCGATGCTAACTCGCGATCAATCTCAACTCGCAGGTCAGCGAAGAAATCTTTCTCCGAATGCTACAGAATTGCAACAGTTGTGAGAACTTCCATCTGTCACGAGCACGGCATGGGGATATCTCACTTTGCCAAAAACACCAAAGTGTGGATCGGTGTTTTCAGAGCCATTGTTGATCGTTGAATGAGACTGACGATGATGCTGCAAGGCGTGAGGCTGTTAGTTGTTGTCAATGTTGCCGAGTTCGAATCGCACCCACGTACCGACACTGCTGGTCCAGCATTGTATATGTTGCTACGCTTGCGCTGCATTACCGATCCTTCGCCAACAGCTCGTCCCAAGTTAAACAGACCACAATGCGCTTTTTTGCGTCCTAACAATAACTCTATTCAAAATGGATATGCAAGTTGCCAAATTTGGAGAAACGCGTCCAGGCCACACGGCTCAGACCTCTATCGCGAATTGCAGCCCTCCCAACAAGACACTTCACTCGTCATCACTGTCGTCATCTTCCTCTTCATCGTCGAAGTGACCCTTGCGACGATTCCGGTTCACGTGCATCATGGCAAAGCGGTCTTCCACCATCGTAAGTCCCTTCGGAGCTGAGGTCGCAGGCGGTTGAACTACATCTTCCTCAACGTCATCGCCTTCCTCCTCACCCTTCTGCTCCTCGTCATCGTCAGCAGTATCACCTTGAGTCCACGCCGGTCCTGCAGGTGAATCGTCGAACGCCGCAGGCCTGAAACAAAAACAAAATGTCACCACAATCGCAGCAACAAATCTGCTGTTATACCGTACCAGAGGTCTTTACGCTTGAGGTTCTTAATCTGCTCCTTGTACAGAATATGCTCCACAATAGAGGTGACAGCACCCTTCTTGCCTGTTGCCGTCGTAGCCTCGCCGCCGTCTCCCTCTCCAACAATCAGAAAATCGCCGCGCTTGACCCATATGAGCTTGCGGAACTTGGTTGGCAGCATTGTCACCGACTTGGCACCGTTGGCGTCCACAACCTGCCCACAGACACACCAAACAGTCAGTATCACCGGACAAGAATTGTTAATTCAGCCCCATCACTGCACCTCGAACAGGTTGCTTCCTCTCAGTGCCGTGACGCGCACAATGAGCTCGTTCTCCTTAGGCTCCGGGTCTCCATACAGCACGCGCTTGGTCACGCCCTTGCGGTACGCACTCTTCCGTCCGCTGCCCGACATGCTTGACGCCAATCAGCAAAAAATGTGATCTCCAAAAAAAACAAATAAAAACTGTTTTGGCTGGACTAAAAAAAGGAGTGGACCAGATTGCTGCATCTGTAGCCAAGTGCACAAAATCGCTTTTCAATTGTTCGGAAAACGATGGCTGGAAGAGGTCGAGGACGCGCTAACACGTTGCCGGCATGGATGACCAAGCAGGGAATGACCGGAGCTCCTCCTCCAGGACCCGCACCGGGTTCGCGTCCACCTCCATCAGCAGGTGAAGGCCCGCCGCCGCCACCACCGGGACGCAACGGCCAATTCGATGACGCGCCTGAGCCCCGCGGACCACCGGTGCGCAATGACATGGGTGAGCCTTCGGGTGGCAAGCGGCGCTCGCGCTCTCGTGGACGTGGCAACGACCGTAACGGCGACTTTAGAGGCCCACCGCCCATGCAAGAACGACCCCGATCGCGCTCTCGGGACCGTGGAAACGGAAGAGACCGGGACGCCCGGGGATCCGGACGCGAAGATGCGTACCGACGCGGACGCTCCCGCTCACGGTCTCGTGAGCGTCGGGATTACCGTGGAGACAACCGACGTGGAGGTGGCGATCGCTACGAAGACCGAGGATATGGCTACCGTGGACCGAGAGAAGACGACTACCGACGTAACGATGGGCGGCCGATGCGCAGGGAGGAGGAAGCTATGGAGCGCGGATACCGACGCCCTGCGTCCAATGGACATGACGATCGCACCACCCGCAGATACGCGTCGGACTATCAGCCGTAAATGCTCATGAAGTGTTAACGGTTGTCGACCTACCCATTTTTTTCTTCCTGATGCTGAAGGTTTTAATCAAAATGCACGCACGAAACGATTCGACGGCGTGAATGCCTTTGTTGAAGGTGATAAGAGGGTGGGGTACTATAGGAGCAGGGTGATCATTCGTAGCGACGAGTAAAATTAAACTCTCATTCTCAGTTTATATCGGGAGCTACGCTTTGAACTCTGCTTTTCATCTTGTTCCTTGCTGCATCTCCCTCCTCGTACGACTGAACATGGCTACCGATCCGAGCACTTTGCCTGGTTTAACACCAACGACCATGTCTCCAACTGGACCAGCTAGTGAAAATGTGACGGGCCAGGAGAAAACTGAAACCTTGGCACATACGAAGCCTCGAGAACCGAAGTTGCTTTTCGCTGTTGCCAAAAATGTGGCACATGCTTCCACTGCTACACGTTCGAAGAAAGAGGCTGTTTCTACCGTTGTAAGCCCTTTGGGTGCCACTGCAGAAGGGAAAGGAAGCAGGAGGACCATGTTTGGTATAATCAAACGAGCCCAATCAGAGCTGCTTTCACCAGGTACGCAATCACAGCGATCTCAACGAGCAGAATCAGCGAACCAAGAGCCAAAGGAGACTCAATCGATACCGAGACATTCCTCGGCATCCGTAGAGTCTGAAAACCACACTGCTTCGGATAATACAGCTAAACCAGGGCAGCATTTCGTGGATGAAGTACGTGACACGTTGGAGCAACTTCTGACACAGTTAGACACCGTGGATCCGCGCAAATTGCTTGCGGTGCGCTTGGGAGGTGAACTGCGAGGTCTTCTTGGGAAGGCAGAAGATGAATTTGCAGCATACGAGGTTGAATTCTTGGAGCATGCCTCCAATGAAGGTGTTTCGATAGCGCTGCAAAACTTCGGGGCTTCACTAATCCAAGTGTCCTCCATTGCTGAGCGACTACGCACTGCAAAATTCCTGCTCAATCGAACGTTCAAGCGTGAGGTGCTGTTCGCCTTCCAGGAAATCAACTCGTACTATACTTCACTGTTCATGGAGCTGTCCATGGCTATAGCCCGGCGATCAGGAATTGAACTGCCACTCCCTCCACCCATAACGCCACCTCCAGTACCAGAACCAGCGGAAATACCCGCTCCAACAGGAGACGAAATTTGCTTGGAAGCGCACCAGTACTTCTTTGGCCATGGGGTCTCCAAGAATCTTACTAAAGCTCTCCAGCTCTACACGGTAAGCTGTCAGTTCTTGATTCTTGGCAGTAATTGGGCTGGTCTCACATCGTAATGTAATACGTACAGCAAGCTGCGGATCTCGGTTGTGCAATGGCCATGACTTGCTTGGGCCAAATGTACTTCGCTGGTAATGGAACGGAGAAGGATCTGCTAATCGCAGGAAAGTGGTTTGAACTCGCGTCGTCCGCAGGAGAAATTGAAGCCTGTCATCAACTGGGCCTATTGATGGTATGGCGTCTCGCGATACGTCATCTTTCGTAGACTGACTGTAACTTGTCTTGTAATCGACACCAGTGTGAGAAAGCAGCGCATTTGAAAGACACACTGCAACATGAAGAATTTCTCGCCCTTGCGCGAGTTCGTTTTACCCAGGCTGCTGAGCAAGGCCATCGTGACGCTCAATATGAGCTTGGTAGTTCCGTCCAGGTTTTCGAGGTACTCGAGGAGCGATACTAATCGATACTTGTGCTGAGCAGGGGTTTTCCATGAGAATAGCCGAGGTGGATGCGAGCCAAACGACATGGAAGCAGCTACGTGGTATGCAAAAGCTGCCAACCAAGGCCATACCGGAGCTGAGTCAAGTCTCGGACGTCTTTTTCTGGTTGGAACGCAAATTCAGCATGACGTCGCCAAAGCTATTCACTTCCTCCAGCGTGCGGCTGCCAAGGTGCGGTCAGGATACTTGTGTATCACAACTGCTTCAGTCATTGCTGACTTCTTGCCACTCGACCAGAACGATTCAAACGCTCAGACACGATTAGGTGTGCTCTTCACAACAGGAAACGGTGTCAAGCCGGATATGGAGCGTGGCCTCGCATTTCTTGGGAGCGTGCGTCATCCAAAACTAGCAAGGATCGCCTTACGTATCCTCACTCACTTGACCGACACATTTTCATTTTGTAGGCTGCAGATGCTGGTAGCAGTGTTGCAATGACTCGACTTGCAAGTTTGCTGCTTCTCTATACATCCCAAGCAAGCGAAGAACCGACGATGTCCAATATACCACATCCTGCCACTCGGTTTCGAGACCGCGAGGAGTCCCACGACGAAGCACTCCGTCTACTCTTGAGTGCTGGAAATGGAGGCCATACTGACGCGTACTACAGGCTTGGGAAGCTTCTTGAGACGTCGTCACTTCTTCGAGACCCATCTGCTGCTCTTCGCTTCTATTCCAAAGCTGCAACGGCACCGACAGTAAGACTGCACTTTGGCTGAAGAATTTTGCCAGTTCCTCATCGCCACGTTCAATGTTTTCGCTCCATGACGTTTTGCAGCCCCACGTGCAAGCCGCTAAGCGTGTAGCCACGATGCGCTACTCGGCGATCGGGTGCAAAACTGATAAATCGAAAGCACATCAATTCTATACGATTGCAGCCAACGCCGGTGATGCAGAAGCTCTGAATGCCCTCGGTATAAATGCTCTCGGATATGTCAGGCTTCTTCTAGTCACGGTCTTGACTTCTCATGGTTGCACGATGAACAGGTCTGTTGTACGAAGAAGGCGACGGATGTGACTTAAACTACCGGAAAGCTGCCGAGTGCTATCACAGCGCCGCAGATCTGAATAGCCCGCATGCTCACTTCAACTTGGGTTGTCTTCTTTCGCACGGCAAAGGTGTCACCCGTAATCTGGATGCCGCGCAGGCGCATTTCCGAAAGGTACTGACAAATTCTCCCACCTTTGATAACAGCAAGCTTACCCTGCATTTTTCATGCGCACTCAATTCTGCAGGCCACAGATCTTGGTTACTCGCTAGCTCAGCAATTTCTACTTGATGGAGAAGATGTTGTTGCTGCTAAATGAGACAAATGCAAAAAGACCACAAGCATTTATTATCGAAAAGTACTGGAGCAGCTCGTAACACATGCAGTACGTACGCACGCGCCGAGATGGCCATTGCCAACGTGCCTTCTCTGCAACCAATTGTAGCAAATGGAGAAGTGTCTTCAACATACACCCCTAGGCAAGCTACTTAGGCAAGCTCCCGACGCGCATACTTGCCCTCATCCATGTACTCCACGGCAACTGTTCTGTTTGAGAAACCGCGACCGTGCAGTTCCGTAGCCGCACTTTGGGCCGCCTGCACATCGCCAAATTCAACAAAGACCTTACCGACGGCGCTGGGGATACCATCGCGCGGACGCGGCAGCAACAACGACGGCACGGCCCCAAAGCGCTCGCACTCGCCCTTGATGTCATCTAAAATGTCAGCATACTCTTCTTCGTCGTCAAGCTCCTCCGGTGTCACCATATTGAGCAGCACAATCACGCGAGACGGTGTGCCTAGAGGCAAACTCGGGATACCTGCCATGCTCATTGCCTGCATCGCAGCACGGGACGGGTCCAGTCCCAGTTCAAGACCCGTGTTCACTGTACCTGCAGCGCTGGCGACAGCTTTAGCATTTTCCTGTGACATAGCTCGGCGCACGGTAAGCGTCTTGTCTCCAAGTCGCATATCATTCAGCCCGAGGCAGGCAGCATCTGTCACGTTGATATCCATGTACTCGCAGAATCCGTAGCCCTTCGACAGGTTAGAACTGAGCTCCTTGACAAGGTGGAACGACCGGAGAGGACCAAACGCCTGCAGCAACTCCTTCACTTGCTCCTCGTTGAGATGGTACGGTAGACCACCGATGAAAATCTTACCCGGACCATCACTCACAGTGGTGGACACGATGCCCAGCGCTGCCAGGTTGAGCTGCGGGATCGGCCCCAGGTCCTTAGGAACACTAGCCGGGTTGTAGTCGTTGGGCCGACGGATTTTCAGAGGCTGGCCGTTATACGACACGCCGTCCAGGTTCATGCAGGCTGTCGTCAGTTCGATGGTGCGTAGTTCCACAAAAGCGAAGTGACGCTCACGGTTAATGTAGACAGACACAACTGATCCACCTTCCTGCTTCTCGCCCAGCGCGCGGTCAATAACGTCGTTAAAGAACGCGGTGATCTCTTGCTCTGCAATTTCGCCGATGCCACCAACATATAGCCGGCGTGCATGGCGCGTTTGCTGCGTCTGGCCTGAGAAGCCGTATCCAGCGCTAGCCTGGTGGGAGTGGTTGTACATGGGAGCCGATGAGGCATTCTGAATGAGATAAACACATCAAAAAGCAACACAAGTCAGCGGAGATGTGAGAGTGAATCGCGCCTGTGTCCAGCGCCACTCCAGGGGATTGCAGAGCTGCCCAGCAAGCACGACGACGAGCAGACAACGGACAACGCACACACAACGACATCGTGTCAGCCGTTGTATCTCTCCGTGCTGTTTGGTTGGCGTGCTCAAGGCAAAATACAAAGCTAAAAACTCACCGCCGTGGGTCCGGACGAATTCTGCGGCGGGGCAAAAGATGCCGGGCCGACAGAGCCCGCCAGTGCAGCCATATTCTGCTGCAGAATAGCCTGCGCTGCATAGGCTGCAGCGTTCTCTTCAGTAACTCCAGGAGGTCGCACGTCAAAGTTGGATTTCTTGCGGCGGCGCACCACGCGAGTCGACGAGCGCGAGCGGCTGCGTCTGGACGAGTGGCGTTCCGAGCGATCGCGGGACCGACGGCGGTCCCGATCCCGGCTGCGACTGCGACGGTCACGGGACGAGCGGTGGCGCGAAGAGCGGCGCTCCTTACTGCGACTGCGGTCTCGACGGTGCGGGGAGCGTGAGCGGCGACCGCGATGCGAGCTGCGGCGACGGTCGTCCGCGGGGTCGACAGGCTTGGAATTGCCGTTCGAAAACTCCTGTCGTACAGTAAATTGTTATGTGAGTACAATTTAAAAAAAAAGGTGCGTACAGAGCATGGCGTACGTACAGGAGCGTCTGCAAACTGTGATGGCATCGGCGGAGGCATTTGGTGCTGAGGGGGAGGGTACGCGCCGCCGCGAGACGGGGGCGCAGGTTGTGAGGGGGCGCCGTACGCAGGAGCTTCCGCCTGCTGCTTCTTCATCCACGCGGGCAGCGTGAGCTCACGTCCACGGCCTGCCATCGTTCAAGGTGGAGCTTTGTTGATCTGCTTTGGTTCGTCCACCACTGGACGCCGCCTCGTGGCAGATGTGTCGCTGTCATTGTTGCGGGGCATTGTGATAACAGATATAGGCTAATATTTAATTAGGCAACAGACTGCATTTTAGAAATCAGAAACATTGCAATACATATTCAAGTACTAAATCGTGCAATTTGCATATTATTTGATTAAACAGATCATTAAGGGAGTCTTGGCTCAGTTAAAGAGGTGCAACCGAAGTTGAAGCAGCTTTACGCGGCGTCGCCGCAGTCACGCATGACCTGCTGGGCAATGGCCAACGTATTAGCGTCGCTACCCGAGGGAATCTCGCTCTTCCACGTGCACGACGGGAATTTCTTCAGCTCGTGGACAGCGCGCTTGCAGGTTTCTTGAGTGCAGAATTCACGCGCTTGACCTCCAGGAAGCCACTGGGCGGGGGTGAACAGTAGGGGCGCCACGCACTCTCGTAGCGAGTCGGCTAGACCTCTCTCGTTAGTGTTGAGGGAGAATCGCAGCTGAGAGAAGCCGTCGCACGCCTCGACACCGCACAGACCGACGGCAATCGCTACAAACGCCTTCAACATGCGAATCTGCATCTTTCCTTCCGGGGCAACTTTAGAAATGGTGGCTTCCGTGTATTCTGCCGGGTCCCAATCAAGAAGAACTTTACAGAGCGACAATTCATCGTACTGGCACCGCTCATGCTTGAAACTTCGAGTAACATGAACTAACTTCCTTGTACCTCTTAGTGAAAAGTCGCATGTGCAAATCGAGAGGATCTCAAAAAGTCACAAGCTTTACCTGTCTGTCAAGTGATGAGTGCGAACCGAGTGATTTCTAAGCAGACGGAGGAGCTTTTCCGGGCGAGCGAGACTGGAGACGTTCAAGTTGTGGCAGACCTGGTGCAAGATCCTCAAGTGGACATTAACTGGCACTGCACGCAGTCGGTTAGGCATCCAGCTTTTTTTTTTATTGAGGAACGCCACCATGCTGAGGTGTTGTGTTGTTTGCAGTACGGAGCTACACCGCTTATTGCTGCCATTTCCAATGGCCACCAGGAGATTGTCCAGATTCTACTGAAAGCCGGCGCTGAGCTTGGAGTCCTGAAGACCCCCGTGCGTCAATTTCTTAAACGGGAAGCCGTTGCCTACTCACTAATTGCTGCTGCGACGCTGTAATTGCTCGCAGGACCGCAACAGTCCTCTGCACGAGGCTGCCTTTAGAGGTGACCCGGGTATTCTGCAGCTTGTTGTAAACAAGGTTATGGAGAAGTCAAGCGAGGGTGCTTCTGATCTCATTAACCTGCAAAACCAAGTAAGAATTCACGTTTGGCTGTGTGATTCCCAATGTACAGGTACTGTACGGTAACACTATTCACCATCAATTATGCTTGTAGTTTGGAAACACGCCGTTGCACAACGCCGCTCGAACAGGAAACCCGGGATGTGTCTCCCATTTGCTCCAGGCTGGCGCAAAATACGCCATAAAGAATGTTGTAAGTTCTTTTTGTAAAGGTTACGCTTGGCAAACATCGGATTGGGCTGATATTGCTACAGAACGGCTCAATTCCACTCCACCACGCGTGCTACAGTGAAAAGCCAAATGCGGAGGTGGTTCAGCTTCTCATTGAAGCTGGTTCGGAGGTCAACGCCCTGGATGAGCAGGGCTATTCGCCGCTCATTGTCGCGGCCAAAACGAATCAGACGGAAGTGATTGGTTTTCTGCGCAAACACGGTGCTGACGCTTCACTGAAGAACTCGGTGCGTGCTCGTTTTCTAGGCGGAAGTTTAGTACTTCAAATGGTTTACATATGCATTTTTGTGTTTGCCTTTAGTTTGGAGAGAACGCGCTGCATTTCGCAGAGCTTCGGGACAACACGGGTGCTATCCAGCTACTGGAATAAGTATGACATCTCCCAGAACCCGGTAAGCAGCATCAACTGTGTAGCTAACGAGCTAAAATATGCTTTCACATTAGCTTGATTCATGCTCTTTCACCTTAATGGACCGACGATCGGTGTGGCTATGTATGCGCTTTTTAGGATACTGCCAGTATCAAACTGTCAACCAAAAGTTTTGGGTGGTGGCACTCCTCAGTTCTATACCTTTACACAACTGTTTGAGTAAGTTGTAACCTTGTGTGATGGTGATCATCGACAATGGTTGGATACTCGGTGTGGCTGTCCACGATGATACGGTGAAGAAAACATGGGGCGATCACAGAGGCAACTTCCGCATGGATTGCTATACACAAGAGGACTACAACGAGTTGCCACCAAGTCGAAGTTCATTCTTGATTTTCCTTTCCAGCACTCAAACCAAGAAAAGCCTGAGAAGGGCCAATTCGCTATAATGGCGTTGCGTCGACTGCTTCTCATTGCAACACTGACCGCTGGATGTATCGGTGCTGAAATTCCCCGAGCTTGTGTTGGCGAAGTCCACCAGAGACTGCCTTTCTGCAACGCTTCGCTCTCGATCTTGGAGCGCGTCGAAGACCTCTTGGCGCGTATTCCACTATCCGAAAAAGCGACACTACTCACGGCTCGGGCCAGTCCACGCGGCAACTTGAGCAGCATTGGTCTGCCAGAATACAATTGGGGTGCCAACTGCGTGCACGGCGTTCAGTCCACGTGTGGCACCAACTGCCCCACTTCATTCCCCAATCCTGTGAATCTAGGAGCCATTTTCGACCCCGACGCTGTGCTCTCAATGGCTCAAGTCATCGGAAAGGAACTGCGAGGGCTCTGGTTGGAAGGTGCGACCGAAAACTACCATGGAGGACCACACCTTGGCTTGGACTGCTGGTCTCCAAACATTAACATCAACCGAGATCCACGATGGGGACGCAATACGGAGACTCCGTCGGAAGACCCGCTCGTGAACAGCAAGTACGGCGTGGCGTATACGCGGGGACTTCAAGAAGGAAAGGGCGAAGACCCGCGATTTCTTCAGGCTGTGGTCACTCTCAAACACTACGTAGCGTATTCTTACGAGAACTACGGTGGTGGTGATCGCATGACTTTTAACGCCAAAGTATCTCCTTACGATTTCGCAGACACGTATTTCCCAGCGTTTCGCTCCTCGATCGTCGATGGTAACGCCAAGGGTGTCATGTGCTCATACAACAGTGTTAATGGCGTGCCCGTATGTGCGAGCAATGACTTGGAGAACAAACTGCTTCGAGACGTGCTGGGCTTCGACGGCTACATCACTAGTGACACGGGCGCCATCGAGGCAATATCTGACAGACATCACTACGTTTCCTCACGCTGCGAAGCTTCAAGACTGGCAATCCTCGCTGGCACGGATGTCAATAGTGGCAAGTCGTACGAAGTGTGCTTGAAAGAGCTCGTGGAGAGCAACCGACTCAAAGAAGCAGTAGTGGATGACGCACTTCGGCACACTCTGAAGCTCCGATTTGAACTTGGCCTCTTCGACCCCATCGACGATCAGCCATACTGGAACGTGGCTCCCAGTGATGTGAACACGGACGAAGCAAAGCAATTGAGCCTCGATCTCGCTCGGAAGTCAATTGTGTTGCTACAAAACAACAAGTCGGTGCTCCCATTGAAGAAAGGAATCAAGTTGGCCGTCGTGGGACCTCACGCTCGGGCACAAAGCGGGCTGCTTGGCAATTACCTGGGGCAGATATGTCATGGAGGATACAACGAAGTCGGGTGCATTCAAACGCCGGTTGAAGCCATTTCCCAATTGAACGGTGCATCGAGAACGACATTCGCTCAGGGCTGTAGCATCACTGGAACGTCGACCTCTGGATTCGACGAGGCTGTGGCGGCCACCACAAATGCTGATGCCGTCGTTCTCTTCCTGGGAATAGACAAATCCGTCGAGGAAGAGGTCCGAGACCGCGACAACATTGATCTACCAAGTATCCAACTGAAACTTCTGCAACGTGTCAGAGCTGTGGGCAAACCTACCGTTGTGGTGCTTATCAACGGCGGTGTCTTGGGGGCTGAAGATATAATCCAGAGTACTGACGTCCTTGTTGAAGCTTTCTACCCTGGCTTTTTCGGATCTCGAGCAATGGCAGATGTCCTCTTTGGTGATGCGAATCCAGGTGGAAAGCTTCCCGTCACGATGTACCGCTCGGACTACGTTAACCAAGTGAAGATGACAAGTATGGACATGACCGCCTCTCCTGGTCGTTCGGATCGATACTTCAAGGGTAAACCTGTGTTTCCGTTCGGATGGGGCCTTAGCTACACTTCATTCTCTCTTGCGAGGGCGGAAAAAGCAGCCCAAGTGGTGTCCAAGACGAAGAACGCAACCGTTTCGGTGATACTCTCAAACAATGGCTCCGTCGATGGAGACGAAGTTGTATTCGCATTCTTCAGACCAATGAAAACTGGCGTCGGGGGACCGGCTAAGCTGCTGAACAAGCAGTTGTTCGACTACCATCGTACGCATTTGCCAGCATCGAAGAGAAGTAAACTCAGCTTTACCGTGCAACGAAGCTCTCTCGCCCTCGTTGACGAAGATGGGAACTTGGTCAGCTTTCCTGGATCGTATGAAATCATCATCACGAATGGTGTACACGAACGTGTGACTTTCACTGTTCAAGTTCAAGGCAATCAAGAAATTCTTCGACACCACGTCTAGCCAGAAGGAGAAGCAAGCATGAGCTAGACATCGTAATTCCTTTTTCTGGCTGTTTTCTTAATGTTATTTTTCCAATTGTTGGCATTGTTGGAGTGAAGCTACGCTACTCGTCTTGACGAAGCCAGCGAGATTGGAGCAGAAATGTGCCCGCGGCATACAGGGCAGTCCAAACGTGCGTGAAGCCACATGCAAATGCACGTATCATGGAAACTGTGACCACACGGCAGCTCCACACCACAGGCGCGACCTCGGTCGGACATTTCCTCCGGCACCTTATCAATGTTAGTCATACAGATAGTGCAGTTCGCGTCCTGCTGTCCATATCCCGCGTCATTGCTGTCGACACGCCGAAGCGAACGGATAACGTCCACGGCATCGGCATCGTGTGGGTACTGCATCTCAGTCAGCTCCTCCGTCAAGCGCAAGACCTCACGCAGGGCTTCACACTCGTGCATCCACTGCGCATGTCTACTGAGTAGCTCGAAGAGTTTTTCAAAGAAGAGTTTGATCGTATCGCACTTCCGCTCTTTGTGTCCGGGGTTAATGGCACTCCACCGCTTCACTGCCGACCACGCGCGCATTTCGTCCTTGAGTTGGATGCACATCATGCAGCATTTCTTCACCCCGTTGCGTTCGCCCTGGCGGTTCGCCTTGTAGTGCCTCTTGGCGAGATGGTTCATTTGCAACTCGAATTTGCGCACGTCCAAGAGCGATACACCAAAGCCCCAGCTGTGGCGAGGCATGGTCTTCTCTCGATGCATCTCGACGAAGAACCGCGCTTTGAGTTTGCTTTTAGTGTGAGCTACAGACACTTCAACAGTCACATCCCGTAGTCCTGCTGCTCGTGGGATGTCAACGAGCTCGCGAACGCGCTTGCTGACGATGATTCGCCTGCCGAATCCGTTCGGGGTGGTCGGTGCGGAGCGGGGGTGGAAACTCTCCACGGACCGGTGATAGCTCTCCGCTAGTGATGCCCCGGAGGAAAACACGACGGAGACGTCTTCGCTCTTTCGTACAGCCACCATCGATGGAAATTGGAAATGCCCTGCGAACGATTGCTGGCTGTGCGTGTCTCGTGAGCTAGCGACCATCTGGGTGAAGCGCTCTAATGGGAGAGCTTGCGCAGCAACCACCTGCGGCAATTTGAAGATACATTTCCACATGGTCTCCATGCCATCAGCGTTGTCCAAATCATATACAAAGTTTTGTTTCCTTTCCTTGCGCAGTCAAAGCTGGGTCCTTATTAATACACTTCCCCCTTGGCTGAGATTCCTTCGTTGCCACACTGATAACGGTAAAGACACTAGCATACGCAGAGCTTCCCAGCATCCCGCGACTGACAATGGCTACATACAGCCAATTACAGCACTTACTTTCCATCATAAAGGGCCAATCACAGATCTCCAATCGTCTGATAGTACTTCGAAGTAGTTCTCCTTATCCTTACATGTCGCAGTGCAAGGGTAGGGTTACCAGCGCTTGCTGTCCTAGTTTTACGTGTTGTACACATCGCGCAACCTCCAATATAAGGCTCTCTGACTGGTCAATATTCGGCCGCCCTAGGAGGACCAGTCATTCTTCTCCATTTGCCCCTTTGGGACCCCATGGTTGGCAGACTGACTTCCGCTCTCGAGCTTAAACCGATTCAGTTCTATCTTTCCTGACGCAACCATGTCCTTCGCCGACCTTAGCAAGACCCAGCGCGACGAGTTCGCCGCCTCTCTGGCCGTCCTGGCGCTCTTCGACGCCGGTGTGGAGGTCACGGCCGATGCCCTGAGCAAGACGTTCGCGGCCTCGGGCAACGACGTGGCTGCCTACGTCGCCCCGCTCTTCGCTGACCTGCTGAACCGCGGCCTGGACGTCGAGAAGTTCCTGGCTGGCCCCTCGGCTGGTACGAATTATCAATTTTATAAGTTGCAGTACCGCAAGAGCTAATTTTATTTATCTATCTTTAATTGCAGGTGCTGCCCCTGCTGCTGGCGCTGCTGGCGGTGCTGCCGCCCCCGCTAAGGTGGAGGAGAAGGCCGTTGAGGAGGAGGAGGAAGTCGACATGGGCGGCGGCATGGACATGTTCGGCGGAGACGAGGACTACTAAGCGCCTTGTCGGTCTGCTGTCTCCACTTGATCAGCATGTCGCTGTCTATTGAGCCACGCGGAGCTGCTGGAAAGCAACGAGCTCTCCTGAAATTGAACTCATTGCTTCTGTCGGGATTTGTGAGCTGGTCGAAGCGTTCGCGGCTACAGTTGGAGGCGTTCAATGGCGTGGGAAGACTCTGTTAGGTCTCTTTATAGTGTATTGACTTCCATGCCATCCCCGCCACAGTGTAACGCGAATAAATCGAAGGGCTTCCACAAGGAACTACTGCAACTACACTAGAGTCTCGTGGTCTATCGGTGCAGCACACGCAGTCGGAGGTCGCTGTGCAAACGCTTGTCCATTTCGGCGTACTTCTGCAGCGCCGTCTCTTCGTGACTCGCTAGACGCTGCTCCAGGATCTGGATGCGGAACATGGTCTCGCTGCAGAAGCGCTCGAACTCCTCGTCCGTGCCCTGGTCGTGTTCGCGCTGGCTGCGTTGGAAAGCGGCTTGGCGCTTTGCCAGCAGCGCGTTCTCCTTGTCTAGTCGCCCTTGGATGATGTTGGCTCGCTCCAGCAGACGCTCCTTCAGGTTCCGCAGACACATATCCCGCACGGTCTGGGCTTCCTCCTTTGACAGGTCACCGGTAGCGTGGATGCTCTGCAGGAACGGACTGAGGTAGTCCACCTCGTTCTTTGCCTGAATGGTTAATTGTTAGTGCTGCTTGACACAATCCAGTGTTGGTACCGGTAAGACCACGTACGTTTTTGTCGAGTTCCTTGGCGTCTTCTTTCTCTTTGGCTTGTGCCTCATCCTCACTGCTATCGAAGAAGCTCGTCTCCAATGCAATTGCCATTTCCTCGCGCTTGCGGATTTTCAGGATATCTTGCGTCTCCATGTCGGAGTGGCGAACTGCACTGTAACAATCTTTTTCCAACTAAAAGCAACAACACTATGAATGTCACGCACGGCCAACGAAAAAAAGCAAACAAACACATACTGGTGACAAATTATCATACCTGTAGAGATGCTCGCAGTTCGTTTTCCAGTACGGAGAGTTTCGGCTTCTTCGCGGTTGGATCTGCCAGCACCACTTCGACAGGGACATTTGGAGCCTTGTAATACGCTCGCAACCCTGAGGTGATTTTGCCAGTGGCGTAGTGGAAATACACTCGAATGGCACCTTCGTGGACGTTGTACGCCCGCTTACGCTGATCTTCATCTGCTACAATTGAAGCGTTTCGTGCAAATTTCTCTTTCATCTTCTTGATCGAAATCTCACCTGCAGGACCTCCAGGTAAAATGTAAGGGTTCTTCGAGTCCACCTCGTCCTTGTCTGTGGCAAGAGTGACGGATCGGAAGATGAGGAAGTCGTCACGTCCGTCGAAGTGCTCCACAATGCGCTTCTGAATGTCCTCTTCACGTTTCACTAAACCATCGGGTCGAGCACTGGTGTAGAATTGCAGTTCGCGGCGATATCCGATCCACTCGGTTCGTGACTTTAAGGCCTCAGGAATTCTCCCTGGCAAGAAATTCTCCTCAAACTTCCCTTCAAATGGGAAACGTGTACGAGACTCGAGCCTGTCCTTCCTGTTCTTGAAGTATTCACGAATCTCAATGGGGAGTGTACACCCAACATCGCGGAAGAGCGTAACCCGTGCAATCAGACCCTGCTCGTGCGAATTTTCAGCGAACTCCTCCACCTTAGCGCGATGATACAGCGTAACATGCTGGCAATCCTTGACGAACCGCTTCTTGTACGCTGTACGGTCGATGTGGAGCTTGGTCACCCAAGACGGAGGGATATCAAGAATAAGGTCGTCTTCATCCGCAGCATCCGTCCCATGCTGGCTATCACCGTCAGTATTGAGCATTTTCAAATCATCGGAGAGGTCGACGCCTCCTTTCGCGCCTTGATCGGATTCTTTTGCTGACTTTCTCTCAGCAGCAGACAGGAAAACGTACTCCCAGTCGGTCGGGTTGGCCAGATCGAACAGCGTCAAATGTACTGGTTGCTGCTGCATGTTGACCCAGTAGTTTTCATGATTCCACACGCTTTCAATGGATGTGTACGACGAGTCTGTCAGGGAATATCTACGCCCAGTGGAAGGTTCCAGGTAGAAATGTTCGGATACTTCTCGTTTCCCTGCACGGACGAGAACCCACGCGTGTACTCGCTTCCCCTCTAGTGGATCTTCCTCCTCCTCGTTGTCCCCATAGCTAAAGTCCAAGACTCTTCGATCCTTCTCAAGTCGCTCCTTCTCAGCTTGTTCCTGTCTCTCGAGATATTTACTCGTGAAGGTGGTGCGACTGACCAATTTTCCTTCATTAACTCCCTTATCAGCAGCTTTACTTGATCCTTTAAACTGATCGGATACTGTTTCACGCTCTTGAGTTTTCTTCAGTTCCTCCTCAACAGGTAAAACCGGCAACGGGGCTTTACTTTGATCCAGCAGACAAAGCCATCGCGGTGCAATACCATTGACAACGTAAGCGTCATACCCCGCCCCAACAAGAAAGGAAGTGACGAGTGTGGCCAAGTCGAAACTATCTCCCGATCTCCACTTCAGCGTGAACGTAGATGACGGCAGACACACGGGTGGGATCGTCGGATTCGCCAAAGGTTCGTACTCGACGACTCCAGCCAAGAACCGAGCTAGAGCGTGGCAGTCATACAGATCCCGATACGGTAGTAACGTCGGTCGGATCGTAGTGCACACGAACTTGGGTACTCCCTTCTCATTCGGTGGGTGCAGGTACAGTGGTCTCCTCTGAGGGAACATCCGTTCGAATTGTCTCTGGAATCCAGCAATGTACTCGAGACAGAGCTGCTCCTTGGGGCTGTTGCAGTTGTACGAAGGAATCTCCATCGCATCCATCAGGTCGTCGACCAGACGTCGCTGTTTGGTACTAACAACGCCTGCCATAGTGAATTGACGTGCTGCCACAGCGGCCTCTTCATCAGACTGCGTCACAACGTCTTGTCGGTCGTCATAGTCGTTGTCATTCACGTCCTTGGCGTCTGCTCTCATGTCCAGCGCCATTTTGAGACCTTAAGCCGTCGGAGAGAAATGGTTTCGGAGGATTTATTGGCCACCCCTTCAAAACGGAGGCGGCTAGTCGTCACTTTGGTCCAGGATCAAGATGAAGGGCCAACCGAAGGTTTGGGACGACACCACGTCGCAGTATGTGGCGCGTGGGTCACCCAAGCGCAGTCCCGTACGGCTAGCGCGGCTGAAGATGCTCCAATGCGCCATCAACACGCGCAACTGCGACGTCCAAGACTATTCCGCTGAAGTTGTAAGTCCCCGTTCGGAGAGACGAATCAACCGACTGGAGGGCCCTCAAGACGACATGATAGAGACGATGGGGCCATTGGGAGGACTCATGGGGCCACGGGGAGAACCGCCGCGGAAGCAGAGGAAGCTCTTGCAGGCGTCCTATCGACCAGGAGAGAAAGTGGCGGCTAGTGTCGAGGACCGAGGATACTACCGCCTAAGTGACCGGATTGGAGCTTACTACACGCAGTCGGCGCGAACGCTTACTATTGAGCGGATTTCCACCTTCACAAAGCGAGAAGCGCACATGCCAGTGACGTTTGCCAGCTCTCCGTTGCGCTCACCTACGGCCCGACCTATGGCCGTTTGTCCAGTGCTCGAACGTGGTTCTCCAGCTAAATCTACGTCTTCTTTGGGCTTGAAACAGCAAGATACTCCTCTTTCACCTCGAGAAGATCGAGCAGAGAACGCTGGGAACGAACAGCTTAGTGTCTTTGCAGACGGATCGAGAACGTACGCCCGACACGTAGAGAACAGCCAAGGCATCTTCCGCTCCCCGTCGCCTACGAAACCTCGTCATCGAAGCCCCACGACGAGAACCAAGTTCTCTCTTGATGTGAATGAGAATAAAACGAGCAAAACACTTCAACTGGAGCCTGTGCAGGCCACACCACGGACGTTCGAGATGGAAAAACGACGATACGTGAAAACGATGGAGGCTTATTGGAAGCAGGTGGACCTTTACTTAGCAGCAGCGAGGACAGTTCCGATGGCTTCCGACTGTCCGCACCGAATTCTACGACGATTGCAAGTGCCGCCACCTTCCAGACTAGATTCCGTTGGCTTACACGAGTTCGATGACCGAAGTGAAGCCATGATCGCGGAGATTTTCCAGGAGGTTTACGCAGATTACTACGAGACGATGGCTCGTAGTATGCTCTCCTATGATCTCCTGGATGCAAATACGTGCTTGAAGATGAACATTTACCCTCCATTCCTACAGGCAGAGCAGAAATGGTGGACGGACGGGGTGTACCAGTCCGATGCGTGGCGAGTGCTTCGTTTTACTGGAGTCGATAGCTACCGAGCGGAATTGGCTCGATGCCAAATCCAACAGAACTTGTTCGCTATCAATCCAGTGACATTTGCATTGCAGGAGCAGTGGATCATGGAGACACCTCCGGCGGAATGGGAAATGACACCGAACAGCGGAGGGGCGACGTTCTCTACCATCCGTTTCGTGGACGTCCACAGCCCCGAGTTCCGAGCAACGTTGCCTAAAACAGTGGACCATTTCGTGGATGCGATCTCAAAGCGAGCTGATCTAGTGAAGGACTGTTTGAAGACGTGCTGGATCGCAGCGGCCGCGAAAAGAGTCAATGAGTGTGCGCTGCAATTGCACTATTACAGCGTTCGCAGCAGCACGAATCCAGGGGAGAATACGGTTGTTCCTGGAGCTGCAGGGGCCGTGAAAGCTGCTCCTATCAGTACGCGTACTCCTTCTCCTTCGAAAGCGAAATCGGGTTTATCACGAAGTTCTACTGAACACTCTAAACTTCTGCGAGATCGAATGGAGTTCGAAGGGTTAAGTCAGAAACCACACTCCGATCGGATAAATAACCCCCTTGTTGCCTCGGAAGACCCAGAAGCAGCGCTCTATCATAATTTCGCTGGTGTTCTCGACGCAGCAGCGGTGCTGATGGCACGAAACTTGAGGGAATCAGTGGAAGCATCCGTGAACACGTTTGTAAGTTTTGTTCGACAGTTCTCGAGACCAACTTTTAACGGGGAATCGGCCTTACTTCTTGCCGTGGATTGCACGGTCACAAGCGATGGGACCATCCGAACGCAGGACGGTTTCTTCATCGAGCCTTCGCCCAACGCGCTACGCGAGAAAATCGCGTCTTGTGTTGATATCATCGTGGAATCGTCCCACAACTTCCCCCGAATCGACGGGCAGACGCGAATCCCAGTCAAACTTCGTAGTTCTGCTACACTTGGGCCGAGCACAATGGCTCTAGACGACACGTTCGTTGTGAAAGCGAAGAACACGTTAGCTGAGCTCCTGGCAGAGCACATGCACGATCCGACAGAAATCCTCGCTCTCTTCCAGCCTTACGACTACCTTATCAACGGCGAATACGAGGCCAAACTTGAGGCTCTGATCGAATCAAGCTACAAGCTTCTCCGTGGCGAGGGCGGAGCGGAGCCAAAAACCGCCAATGACATCCTCTTGCTGTACCGGAGTGAACTGAACGAGCTTAAACAGCTGGAAAGCCGAGTGAAGGACGAGATCTGCGAAAAGTACAGCTTTAAGCTGTTGGCAATCTCGTGCACGGAGGTGAAAGTTAAACTGGCTAACAAGATCAAGGCCCACGCTAACAAAGTTCTAAACAAAGTGTCGACGGACAACACCAAGCAGATGAGCTCGATGATTGCCGAGTACGAACAGATTGGTGCAAAGCTGGTCACGGAGCCGTTGGACTCGTTCGAACTGAAGGCGCTGGACAAGTTTTACCTTACCAGCATCGAGCTGATTGACAACCTGAACACGAAACTCTATGAAGACGTGTGTCGCTGTATTCAGTTCCTTAAAGATTTCGATTTTCAGATGTCTCGAGAGGAAATTCAGCTCTTCTTCAACACGTTTCGGTGGCCTGAAAACATTAAAGGATTCCAGAGGAAAAGCATGGAGCTGCAGACCAAGAGGCAACACGAGTTGGAGCTTATTGTGGAAGGTCGACAAGAGCAGCTTTCCACGCAGTTTTCGTCCTTACAACGCCGCATTGAGAAGATGAGAGACTACGCGAACCTAGCTGACTCGGAGAGTATACTGAAGCGCATTGAGTCAGGTCGAAAGGCTCTGGAAGATGCAGAAGCGGAGGCAGAATCCATCAAGGAGCAAGAAACGATGCTGGGGATGAACGTCACGAACAACCAGACGGCGTTAACGGATCTCTACGACATGCTCGGGCCAATCGAGAAGTTGTGGACGACTATTGCCCAGACGATGGAGAAGGTCACATTTAGTCGCGAAGCTCCACTTGCAACTGTAAATGCTGAGGAGATAGAGCGCGATTGCGACCAATTCCGCCGCACTATAGTGAAAATTATCAAGGAATGCGAAAAGAACACGGACGTGTACGCTGTGGCAATTACGATGGCGCAAGAAGTGAAGAAGACTCTAGATGACATGCTGGACAACATCATCCCACTCATGGTATTACTCTGTACGCCTGGCATTCGAGACAGACACTGGGAAGAAATTGAGCGGATCACTGGAATTGAAGTGCAAGTTCATGAGGGCTCCAATATCAACCAGATGATCGAACTCGGCCTGCATCGATTCACTGGAGCAATTGAAGAGACCTGCGTCAGTGCCTCGAAAGAATATTCCTTAGAGAAGGCGCTAGACAAGATGGAGACTGAATGGGTGGGTATCAACTTCTCGACAAAGGAATATCGGTCAACAGGTACGTCGATTCTGTGCTCTACGGATGAGATTCAGCAGATTATCGACGACCAAATCGTCAAGACCCAGTCCATGCGTGGTAGTCGGTATAACAAACCGTACTTTGAGAGGATCAGTAAGTGGGAGAAGATGCTGATCTGTATTCAAGATATCATGGATAACTGGATCAAGGTGCAGGCTACGTGGCTGTACTTAGAGCCAATCTTTAGCTCGGACGATATCATGCGCCAAATGCCGACTGAAGGTGCGCTTTTCCGCAAAGTTGACTCAAATTGGCGCCGAAATATGCAGGAAACAGTGGCCTCTCCTGCCGTTTTAACGGTAGCCGAGCGCAGCGACTTGTTGCCAAGTTTACAGCAGTCGAATACGGACTTGGATACGATCCAGAAAGGACTGAACGACTACTTGGAGACTAAGCGGCTGTACTTCCCCCGTTTCTTCTTCTTGTCAAACGACGAGTTGCTTGAGATTCTTGCCGAGACTAAAGACCCGTTGCGAGTGCAGCCCCACCTCAAAAAGGCGTTCGATGGCATTTCCCAGCTTGAGTTCCAGGATAATCTGGATATAACGGCTATGCTGAGTCCGGAAATGGAGAAAGTGCCCTTCCGATACGAGAAAATCGCACAAAACCTCATCAACCCAAACAATTCCGGAGGAAACGTCGAGGTCTGGCTAGAAGAAGTGGAAATGACCATGAAAAAGAGCGTCGCACTCCATTTGGATGACTCCATCCTGGATTACCCGACAAAGGATCGCTTGGAGTGGGTACGGCAGTGGCCTGGCCAAGTTGTGCTAGCTGTAAACCAAACGATGTGGACGCAACAGAGTGAAAAAGCTCTCAATGGTTGTGCGAAAGATCCGAAAGCTCTGAGTGATCACCTGGAAATGCTGCGGACAGAGTTGAAACGAACTGTTGAAATGGTGCGCGGTGAGCTGCCTAAATTGATTCGAATTACGCTGGGAGCTCTTGTGGTTATGGACGTGCACAACCGAGATACAATTGCCGAGTTGGTTGATCTAAAAATCACGGAGAAGACGGACTTTGACTGGCTGGCCCAGTTGCGATACTACTGGATCCAAGGTGGCGTCTCGGCGACAACTGGCAAGCCTCATACTCTCGAATGTCGGATGATTAACACCTTAGCTCTGTACGCGTTCGAGTATCTGGGCAATAGCATGCGTTTGGTCATTACTCCGTTGACAGACAGGTGTTACCGAACGTTAACCGGCGCCATCCACCTTAACCTCGGTGGTGCCCCTGAAGGTCCTGCTGGGACGGGCAAGACCGAAACCACAAAAGATCTGGCAAAAGCGATTGCCATTCAATGTGTGGTTACCAATTGCTCGGACGGTCTCGATTATCTCGCAATGGGGAAGTTCTTTAAGGGCCTCGCAAGCTCCGGCGCGTGGGCGTGCTTCGACGAATTTAATCGGATTCAACTCGAAGTGTTATCGGTGATTGCCCAACAAATTCTCTGTATTCAACTGGCCAAGGCTCAGCATTTAGAAACGTTCATTTTTGAGGGAACGGAGCTGCGATTGAACCCAACCTGCTGCCCTTTCATCACGATGAACCCAGGATATGCAGGGCGAGCTGAACTGCCGGATAACCTGAAAGTGCTTTTCCGGACGGTGGCCATGATGGTGCCAGATTATGCCATGATCGCAGAGATTATGCTGTACTCGTACGGTTATATGGATGCGAGCGCACTATCCAAGAAAATCACCACCACGTACACCTTGTGCTCGGAACAGTTGTCATCTCAGTCGCACTATGACTACGGAATGAGAGCTGTGATGGCTGTGCTTCGAGCTGCAGGGAACTTGAAACGAGCCGAAGGACATTTACGAGAAGATACACTGGTACTTCGGTCTATCATCGACGTCAACCTACCTAAGTTTTTATCTCCCGACGTTCCGTTATTCAACGGAATCGTGTCGGATCTTTTCCCTGGAGTGACGATTGATCCCCCGGACCGACGAGATATGCTCAATTCGATTGATCACGTGTGTAAGCAGATGAACTTGCAACCTGTGCCCAATTTTGTGGAAAAGGTGATCCAAATTTACGAAATGATGATCGTTCGCCACGGATTCATGGTCGTAGGCATGCCCTTCTCGGGTAAAACCTGTTCGTGGCGAGTACTATCCGAAGTGCTAGCGCACTTGCATCAGCAGTTTCCCAACGACCAACGGTATACTAATGTGATTGTATCCGTGATTAACCCAAAGTCAGTGACGATGGGGCAGCTTTACGGCCAATTCGACGCCGTTTCTCACGAATGGAATGACGGCGTTCTAGCCATTAACTACCGAAACCTGGCGAATAATCCCTCTCCCGATCGAAAATGGCTCATGTTTGATGGACCAGTGGATGCTGTCTGGATCGAAAATATGAACACTGTCCTGGATGATAACCGCAAATTGTGCTTGATGAGCGGAGAGATCATCGCCATGAGTCCAGTCATGAGTATGATGTTCGAGCCGATGGATTTGCTGGTTGCCTCCCCTGCTACGGTATCTCGTTGTGGTATGATTTACATGGAACCGGAACAACTGGGTTGGATCCCAATGCTCAACTCGTGGCTGGACTCCATCACCGTCGTGGAAGGCAGCAAAGAACTTCCTTTTGGGCCGTTTGAGATCAACAGTGAACAGCGAACGCTCATCTATTTCCTGTTCTCGTGGCTCGTTGAACCGTGCATTGCGTTTGTTCGCAAGGAGCTGGTCGAGCTCTCGCCCACTGTCGACACGAACCTCGTGCAAAGTCTCATCCACATCTTCGAGGCGCAGTTGTGTAAGCTTTCTAAGGACGCGGCTTCTAAGAAGAAGGCGACGATTGAGGCGCTGTTTATGTTCTCGCTCACTTGGTCTGTTGGGGAGAGTATCAATGCTGAAGGTCGAACGAAGTTTTGCGACTTCATTCGCTCGATTATGGAGAATATTCAGTCACTGGAGAGCAAGTACGTCGTTGTGAGTCGTGCGCTTCAAGTGCGTAAATGGGAGAAACCTGCTTTTGAAGACGGGAAAAACACATATACGTTAGCCCTTCCTGTACCTGGTAAAGGGAATTTACACGACTACTACTTCAACATCGAAGAGAGCAAGTGGCTGAAGTGGGAGGAACGACTCAAGCCGTACGTGATCCAGCCCAACACCCCGTTCAATCAGATTGTCGTGCCGACAATCTTCACGGCTCAACTGGAATATCTCGTGCAGCTGCTGGTAACCAACAAGCGGAAAGTATTGGTGTGCGGACCGACGGGAACTGGCAAGTCTTGTTATATGACGTCCATTTTGAATGAAGTTTTGCCACAGGACCAGAATTCCGTGATCATGTTGTCCTTTTCGGCAAAAACATCGGCAAATATGACGCAGAATATCATCGATGGCAAATTAGACAAGCGTCGTAAGGGTGTGTTTGGCCCGCCACTGGGTAAAAACGCGATTGTTTTCGTCGACGACCTGAACATGCCACTAGTGGAAACGTATGGAGCTCAACCCCCTATCGAACTGGTGAGACAATTGATCGATAGCGAAGGCTATTACGATCTGAAGGAAATGTCTTGGAGGAAGATCGTCGATACAATCGTACTAGCAGCAATGGGTCCACCTGGTGGTGGAAGAAATAACGTAACCCCCCGCTTACTGCGTCACTTCAATCTCCTCTGCTTCTCCGAGTTTGATGACGTGACACTTACACGTATTTTCACCACGATTCTGGACTGGTACTTCGGCTCGAACGCTTTCCTTCCAGAGGTGAAGCGATTGTCAGAAGCAGTGGTCTCTGCTACACTCGAGCTGTACCAGTCCGCCATGTTGTCACTCCTCCCGACGCCAAAGAAGTCGCACTATACCTTCAACCTGCGAGACTTCTCTCGAATTGTACAGGGGATTATGTTGGTAGTGCCCAACGACCAGTTTAACGCCAATAGTTTGGTCAAACTGTGGGTGCACGAATCTCTTCGTGTGATTGGGGACCGGCTGATCGACGACGAAGACCGTGAATGGTTCAATGAAATGCAAAAGAAAATTACGATAAAACACTTCGCAACGAACTTTGACAAAGTGTTTGCCAGTCTGAAGCGTGGTATCGAAGGGCCCGTTTCAGCAGTTGACATGAGGAATCTCTTCTTTGGGGATTATATTGATCCGGACGCCAGCCCGAGACTCTACAAGGAAGTCGACGTTCGCTTGGACACTGATTTCGACGGTATTGCGCAGCTTATTCAGTGTTTGGACGGGTATTTGACCGAATATAACGGTATCAGCCGCAAACCGATGAACTTGGTTATGTTCCTCTTCGCTATTGAGCACTTGTCCAGAATTGTACGGGTGTTAAATATGCCTGGTGGCAACGCGCTTCTTGTTGGAGTGGGCGGTAGCGGACGTCAGAGTCTTACCCGGTTGTCGGCCTTTATCGTCGACTTTGAGATCAAGCAGATTGAGATTTCCAAGAATTACACGATGACTGAGTGGCGAGAGGACATGAAGGACGTCTTACGTATGGCTGGCACCGGCGCTAGACCGCTTGTGTTCCTGTTCAGTGATACACAGATCAAGTACGACGGCTTCGTGGAAGATATCAACAACATGCTGAATTCAGGAGAGATCCCGAATTTGTTCCCATATGATGAGCGTGTAGGCATTTGCGAAGCCGTCCGTCCACATGTGAAGGAGAAGTTTGGCAAGACTGTGGGTGACAACATGAACCAGACCCAACTGTACGCGTTTTTCCTGCAACGGGTGCGTAGTAACCTGCACATTGTGCTTGCGTGCTCGCCTATTGGTGACGCCTTCCGAGATAGACTGCGGAAGTTCCCTTCGCTTATTAATTGCTGCACAATTGACTGGTTCACTGCCTGGCCTTCTGATGCCCTGGTGGCTGTGGCCGAGAAGTTCCTGGCTGACGTGGAGATGGACAGTGCAAATGTCCGCAAAGCGATCGTGGATACGTGTCAATATTTCCACGTCAGCGTGATGGATCTTTCGGACAAATTCCTAAAGAGTTTACGTCGTCAGAACTACGTGACTCCGACTTCATATCTTGAGCTTATTGTGGCTTTCAAGAGCTTCCTCGCGCGTCGTCGAGAGGCTGTGCAAGGAGCTCGCAACCGCTACGTCGTGGGCCTGGAGAAGATCAACTTTGCAGAAAACAATGTGGCGGTCATGAGGAAAGAGCTGGAAGACTTGCAACCGGTTCTGGACCAGTCGAAGAAAGACACGGACATTCTCATGGAGGAAATCAAGGCCAAGCTACCTGGCGTTGAGGTCCAACGTACCGAAGTCCAAGCTGACGTTGCAGTGGCGGATGCTTCGAAAGCCGAGTGTGAACAGCAGAAGGCTAGTGTGGAGGCAGACCTGGCCGAAGCCATCCCAGCCTTGGAAGAGGCTCTAAAAGCTCTGGACACGATTAAACCCAGTGAAATCAACGAAGTCAAGGCGATGAGTAACCCACCGGCAGGTGTCAAGCTGGTGTGTGAAGGCGTTTGTGTCATGCTTGGTATTAAACCAGCGCGTATCCCGGACCCGCAAGATCCGTCAAAGCGTATCATGGACTACTGGGGACCGTCCCAGAAAATGCTGAGTGATCCGACCTTTATCACGACGCTGAAGAAGTTCGACAAGGACAATTTGGACCCGAAAACCATGAAAATTGTCGTCAGCAAGTACATTGCAGACGAGAATTTCAGCCCCGAAAAGGCCGAGAAGGCCTCGAAAGCTGCAGCCGGGTTGTGTAAATGGGTTCACGCAATGGCTCTGTACGACAACGTCTCGAAGGTTGTTGCACCTAAACGTGAAGCACTAAGGATAGCGGAAGAACAGCTTGCTGAAGTGATGCAGAAACTCAATGAGAAATTGTCCCAGTTGAAAATGGTGGAAGATGGTCTAGCAGAGTTGCAACGCCAGTTCGACTCGGCCACAAGGCAAAAAGAAAATCTCGAGTATCAAGTGGATCTTACAGGGAAGAAACTGGTGCGAGCATCGACGCTGATTGAAAGTCTCGGCGGAGAGAAAACGCGCTGGACCGAGTTTGCAGAGCAACTAGCAGTTCAGTACAGCAGATTAACAGGTGACGTACTGATATCGGCTGGAGTTGTCGCGTATCTAGGGCCTTTCACGTCACTATACCGTCAAGACGCTGTGCAGGACTGGGTTGGACGTTGCAAGCAGCTGGATATTCCTTGCAGTGACTTGCCTTCTCTAAACGGATCTCTAGGCGACGCTGTGCAAATTCGAAAGTGGAACATCGATGGTCTTCCGACTGATGGTTTCTCGGTTGATAATGGCATTATCGTCTTCAATTCACGTCGTTGGCCACTGATGATTGACCCACAAGGCCAAGCCAACAAGTGGATCCGAAATATGGAGAACGACAACCAAATGACGGTAATTAAACTCACGGATGCCGACTACATGCGAACGCTGGAAAACTCGGTACAGTTTGGCACGCCAGTGTTGCTTGAGAACGTTGGTGAAGAGCTGGACCCATCGCTTGAGCCTCTGCTATTGAAGCAAACGTTTAAACAGGGCGGAGTGACTTGCATTCGACTGGGTGATTCAACTGTTGAATACGCTGAGAGCTTCCGCTTCTACATCACGACAAAGTACCGCAATCCTCATTACCTGCCGGAAGTGTCAGTGAAAGTGACGCTTTTGAACTTTATGATCACGCCTCACGGCCTCGAAGACCAGCTCCTGGGCATCGTTGTGGCTCAGGAACGACCAGATCTGGAAGAGCAGAAGAACAAACTCATCGTGCAGAATGCGCGCAATAAAGGGCTGCTCAAGGAGATCGAGGATAAAATCCTGAATATTTTATCATCTTCCCAGGGAAATATCCTCGAGGATGAAGATGCAATCAACACGATGAACCAGAGTAAACAAGTTGCAGACGAAATTAAAAAGGAACAGCAAGTTGCTGAAAAGACGGAGCTGGAGATCGACACGGTTCGACAAGGCTACAAACCTGTGGCCTACTCAAGCCAAGTGTTATTCTTCTGTATCGACCAGCTTGCCAACATTGAACCAGTGTACCAGTACTCGCTGTCCTGGTTCATCAATTTGTTTATCGCGAGCATCCTGAATAGTGAGCGCTCACCGGATCTCACCCAACGGCTCCAGAATCTGGATGCCCACTTCACATACTCGCTGTATCGCAATATTTGTCGTTCTTTACTGGAGAAGGATAAGCTCATGTTCTCCTTCCTGCTGTGCATCTCGATCAAGCAAGGGAAACATGAAATTGAGAGCAGTGAATGGTATTTCTTGCTCACTGGAGGCGTCGCTCTCTCGGAACCACCGCCAAATCCAGCAAAGTTGTGGCTGAGTGAAAAGCAGTGGGCAGAATTTTCAAGACTCAGCGCTTTACCTGCCTTCAACGGAATCATCGAGGAGTTTATTGACAGTGAAGATCAGTGGAAGGCAGTCTATGACAGTCCAATAGGTCACACGCTCGCATTCCCTGGTATATTGGGTGAAGTAAGCGAGTTCCGCCGCTTATTGGGCCTACGGTGTATCCGCCCCGACCTTCTCGTCGTTGGTATCCAGCAGTTCCTGGTCAAGGAAATGGGTGAGAAGTTTGTCAAGCCTCCGCAGTTTGACTTGGCTCTATCCTACTCAGATAGCAGTGTTTCATCTCCCCTTGTGTTCATCTTGTCACCGGGATCTGATCCGATTAGCTCCGTGCTCAAGTTTGCCGATTCCCTTCGCCAAAAAGCAGAGACCATTTCTCTTGGTCAAGGTCAGGGTCCCATTGCTGAGCGTATGATCGTGCGTGCTCGTGAGGCTGGCTCGTGGGTTGTGCTGCAGAATTGCCATTTAGCACCAAGTTGGATGCCAATCATGGAGAAGATCGCTGAAGATATTAAACTCGACAACACCCATTCAGATTTCCGGTTGTGGTGTACGACTTACCCGTCGGATGTTTTCCCCGCAGCCGTGCTGCAAAACGGCGTGAAGATGACAAACGAACCACCTCAAGGCCTCCGAGCAAACCTGATGGGTTCGTACATGTCTGATCCTATAGGAGAGGCGGACTTCCTGGAGTCTGTGGTCAAAGGCACTGAATTCCGAGTGCTTCTGTACTCGTTGTGTTTTTTCCACGCTCTGGTGCGCGAACGCCGTCAATTCGGTCCCTTGGGCTGGAATATTCAGTATGAATTCAACGAGTCCGACCTGAGTATCAGTATCCGACAATTGGCAATGTTCATCGACGAAAACGTGCAGTTGCCATTGCGTGCGTTGAATTATTGCACGGGCGAATGTAATTATGGTGGGCGTGTGACAGACGACAAGGATCGCCGCACACTCATGTCTGTTCTCGGCAAATTTTACTGCTTGGATGTGTTTAAAGAGGGCTACTCGTTTGACGAACTCGGTGTGTATACGATGCCACCCGATGGTGACTACGATTCGTATCTTAAATTCATTGAAGGCTTGCCGTTGGTGGCTCCGCCCGGAGTGTTTGGACTGCACGATAATGCCACGATCACCAAAGACCAGAATGCAACAGCAAAACTGTGTCGCGATGTGTTGCTTACACAGAGCTCTGGAGGCGGCAGTGAAGGTAGCAGTGGATCTTCGCAAGAAGAACTTGTTGAGGTTGTGGCGAACGATATCTTGGCGCGGTTACCGCCGAACTTTGACATGGAGGTGGCACAGATCCGCTATCCAGTTCGCTGGGATGAGTCCATGAACACGGTGCTTTGCCAAGAGCTTGTGCGCTTCAACAACCTCATGTCGACGATTCGATCGAGTCTTGAAAGTTTGCGTAAGGCTCTAAAAGGTCTCGTTGTCATGTCGGCAGAGCTCGAAAACGTGTCCAAGAGTTTGTTTTACGGCAAGATCCCGGCCCTGTGGGCGTCCAAATCGTATCCTTCACTCAAACCGCTGGGCAGCTACGTGACCGATTTACTGGAGCGCATTGCATTTTTCAACAAGTGGCTGCTGGAGAAACCGCCGGTTGTGTTTTGGATCTCGGGTTTCTTTTTCACTCAAGCTTTCCTGACGGGCGCAAGCCAGAATTACGCGCGGAAGTACACTTTGCCTATCGATCAGCTGGGCTTCGACCATGAACCGATGCCGCGCAACGACTACGCGCAACCACCGACGGTAAGATTGGTAACTGGGCAGATACGATGGACTTGTTAACAAAGCTGACAAATTTGCTTTTGTCAGGATGGCGTGTATGTACGTGGGTTATTCCTCGAAGGTGCCAAATGGGATAAAGGCACCAGTGAGCTGGCCGAATCCGACCCCAAGGTGTTATTCTCACTGGCACCGGTGCTGCTGTTCCGACCGGTGAAGAAGGTGGAAATGAGCCAACGCAGCTCGTACTCGTGCCCAGTGTATAAAACGAGGTGCGTTCTGCACTTGTGGGAGACTTTTCAGTTGGTGGCAAAGAATATTTTCTGACTGATTCTGTTTTATTCAGTGAGCGACGAGGTACATTGTCAACCACCGGCCACTCGACCAACTTCATCTGCTTCATCCGGTTGCCAACCAGCAGGCCCGAGGCGCACTGGGTCGCACGCGGCGTTGCCATGCTGTCTCAATTGGATGACTAGATATCGTTACATGCCCAGGAGTTGCAGATCAAATGTGCAAGTACAGACGCCATATCCGTGCGGAGCTTCTTCTTTCTCTCACACCCAGAAAGTATCTATCGCCATCCACACAAGTATCGAAGCCGAGTCACAACTGCAACAAAACCTTTCGGCTATCACTCGTCATATCCGGGCTAGGGAACATGTTGTATCTCAATCGTCCGGTTGTGCGAGAGCTACGGTCTCCGCTCTTCGAGCAGAAAAACATGTAGTCCAAAAGAGAGCAAGGCTTGGTCCATTCAGTTAGCCTTGCATAGCGTGAGAGTGTCTGCTGGCTACAGCAAGCAGCTAAAGCTGCTTGGACTTGATGCTAGATCATACGAATTCGCACTTAGTGAGGTGACTCAATAGAGATGAGCGGAGCGAGGGATATCCCGCCAAAAACGGGGCGCATCTGGGCTTCAAAGTGACTTTGGCGAGCTTTTTGACTCGGGTTTTGTATGGGCGGGGGTCTCACATAGCATCGCCAGGTGGTGGCGCTGGGTGCATTGCATTGCCTTCGTCCAACACATTTGCGCTTTGTGGCGGTGGCGACGAGACACGGCCTTTCAGCTCCGCCAGAGGTGGCAACTTGCAGCCCAACCCTCACTTTCCCGTCTATCGTGTCCGTCCAGCGCCAAAATCATGGAGTGGGAAGCGCAGTGTCTCGAGTGCGACGAAGTGCTGGACGACGATGATCTCATGAGCACGCAGGAGTCCGAGACGGGCGAGGTGCTGGGGCTGCTCGTGTCCGACGCGCCCTGGTCGAGCGAGTTGTCATTCGAAGAGCAAAATGTTCGTCCCCCCCCCTCCCCTCTCGCTTTAGACACACTTTAGCCACTGACAATTTTCTTGTTTGCTTTTTCGCCAAAAGCTGGTGGCACTCGAAGACCGCGACGTCGACAGCGTATACCGAGCCATGCTGCGTCAGGAAGTGCTTCGACCCGATTTCTCCAAGCAGTACGACTACCTCAAATACCGTCGCGTGCTCGTGGACTGGATGGCTGAAGTGGGGGAGACGCATTTGCGTATGCGCAAAGAGTACGTGCATGCCGCTGTGGGGTATTTGGAGAAGATGCTGGCTCGAGACACGCCATTGCCACGCAAAGACCGATTCCAGCTGCTGGCACTCAGCTGCCTGCGTATGGCGCTTAAGTTTCTTGGCACAGAGGAGGAGCTCCCGCCTATGGCCGAGTTCTGGGAGATGGGGAACCGAATGTACTCGTACGAGGAGATCAGCGACGCGGAAGCAGACATTATGCAAAAGTGCGTGAGGAAGTTCATGTTCGTCACTAGCAACGGCATTTTCTTTTGACTGGGAGTTTTTTCTGGACACTTTATACCGTTATCGCGCTAAATTTGCTTGCTGTGTGCATACAGACTTGGGTGGAGGCTTACGACGGTGACCCCGTTGCATTTCCTGCAGCACTATATGGGCCAGACGGTGCTGTTCGCTGATGATCATCTGCTGGGAGCTGAACTCGTGGATGAAGCAAATGCGTATTATTGCAAGTACGCCGCGTTCTTCGTGGACCTGGTGCTGCAGGAGTATTCGTTGCAGGTGTATCGACCATCCGTTGTCGCTGCAAGCATTCTCGTAGCATCCCGTAAGGCACTGGGGGTTACGCCTCTTTGGCGGGACGAACTGTCGGCGCTCACCGGCTACGACGAGAAGCAGGTGTCACCGTGTTTTCAAGCCGTGTGGGAACACTTCGAAGCGACCTTCGGTCCTCGGAACAAGAACATCTACGAGCGGGATGACTCCCCTTCTGGCGTGGCTGAATTCTAAGGGTTTCCACGTGGTTATTGCTCGGCTTCTCGTCGCTCATCGTGGCCTCTTCAAATGCAGCGAGAGCGACAGAGAGGTGGAAAGCACATGATTGTTAGGGCGTAGTCAAGTATTTATGTCGCAGCCGGCTTCTTTCTGCTGTGTGCTTGGACTTGCTTCGAGTGATCACTGCAGGAGTGACCAGCGCTGGCGCTAGCATGCGTATGAGTTATCTCCATGCGTAATTTAGTAGATTTACAGGCATTAATGCTGTAACAGGTAGTAGGCATTAGCCTGTTCAGTAAAAAATCCTTCACATTATTCATGGGGTACTGCCCAACTTGAGTCGAACGTGGACATTCCCATATTCCTAAAGCTTCTTAGCATTCTCTATCGATGCATACTTTATAAGTGGGGACTAAGCACATAATCTCCAGTGGAAGTGCTGAACGCGCTCATGACCACGGCAGCGAGCGGTCCGAATCCCCGATTTCGCCACCTTTGACACGATCCTTAACCTTCACGTCGTAGTAACCAACACCTGGACTTTCACTCCTTGTAATGAACGAGTCACGCGAGATTCGCGCACGGGACATCACCGCCCCACGTGACGACAACGAAGTAGCTCCAGCCTCCGAAGCTCCCGCTGCATTTGCTGCATACTTTTGCGGCATGTAATTGTACCGCTTATTCAAGTTGCGAAGTGCCGTACCACGCGGTGAGTGATTGCCTCCCCGGCGTGCAGATGTATTCGACGAGTTCGAAGTGTATGAAGACACCGAAACGTTGTCGGCATTGGCGAGGGCTACTGTGCGAGCACTGCGCGCACGCATGTTTCCTGAACGTGCGACAGGCATGGATTGGGACGAGTATCCCGAGATAGACGACACGTTTGATGAGGTGTAGGCGCCAGTGCCACGTCGAGGGAGGCCAGCTTTCTGGTCCATGGCTTCCAAAACTTCAGGCGTTAGTCGAACCTTGGATCCGCCACTACTTGAGGAAGAAGCGGGTATACGCCGTGAGTGCGTGTTACCATTTTGCTTCGACTGTCGCTGTTGTTGCTGCTGTTGTTGATGAGATGCCGCTCCTCCAGTTTCACCGCGTAGCGTAAGTAGTTTCTCAGAGCAGTTCTCAAGCTGACGTGCAATCTGCTTGGCTTCTTCATGCTTGCGTAGTAGAGCCACCTTAAGCTGTTCAATTTGTTCCACAAGCTCAGCTTCTGTCGAGTGATCCTCATCATGATCTTCTGGTCCGACGTGTTGATTAGAGCGGCTGACGTCACCATGCGCGGCTGCTTGCCGGTCTTCTGCCTTCTGCTGAGAATCAGCGCCAAAATGTTGGCTAGGAGCATCGTTCTTCTTCCTTCCACCTCGCCCACTACTGCGACTATTACGACTGCGACCACTTCCATTGCTTCCGTTGCTACGCACACTGCGGCGATCGATAGAGCCTCTGCGACGTCGCCCCTGTTGCTGGGGGTGAGGAGGTGCGACAGCCGACGCAGGCAACCGTGCAGGCGATACTTGCCCTTTATCAGCTAGATCGGACGACACGGATGGCAATTCAGGTCCTCGAAATTGAATCTCCAGCGGGAGCTCTGCGTTTTTAATCACGTCGTGGACTTGACGAAGCCCCATATCCTCCAGCGGCGTCCCTGCGATGCTCATGATAGTCACACCCGGTGTCAATCGCGGGAAATGAGTTGCAGCACTTTTTGGATAAATCGTGCCCACCTCCGTGCTGCTGTCACTCCCACGCTTCATTGTAAACCCAAGCGGGAGCTTGTGGAACAGCACACTGAATTCGCTGATCTCTCTGCCACTAACTACACCACTGACACTGCTAGGAGCAATGGATGGTGTAGGATTACCGTGAGCACTCGCACGGGCCGGCAGTGTCACACCCAGCTCCAGCTGATCGCCACTTGCACAGCACTCGTTAATTGGCGTTCCAGCCACCAAAAATTCCTGTTTCTTGCGGTGGAATACGACGTTGCATTCGGGAACTTCAGTGTCCGGGTAAGCCGCATGGTAGACTTCAGCTGCAGCTCCTAGCAGTGCTTCGCACGGCCATTCTGGGTTCACAACACAGCGGAGATCAGCTCCGACGAGGTTGACCGTCACAAAAAACTCATTTCTTGGCGCTTGTAAAGGCGTCTCAGGAGCCATCGACGCAGGAGCAGGCGGAGGAGCCTCGCCAGGTGAAGCCATGGCAACGAAAGGCAGCGACAGATGCTCTAAATGGCGATGGAGCGGCGTGAGCACAGCAAATAAAGAGTCTTGGAGCTGCTCGTCCTATTCTTGAATGACCACCCATGCGACTGCAAATACCAGCATTATTAGCCAATGAGAACAGTCACAGCTGCCACTGCAAGAAAACTGTAGCCATCTGGGATACTTCAGCGTGCAGGATAAGTTGTTTTTTGCTATACTTTTATAGCAGTTTTCGGAATGACAAAACGTCGAAGCAAGTATCACATACTCGGTCAGGTTTGAGCACTTGGAACTTCGAGATGGCAATCTTGTTGCTCGAGCAGTTGTAGCACACAGTTCGGCCGCAATGGCGACAATGGTGTTTCCGCATGGCAAGGCGGAAAATCGTATGACACGACGAACACTCTGTGGTTTGCTCGTCGCCGACCCACTCGGGAGGATGTGACAGGTTGCGCAGCACTGGCACTAGCATGGAACCCTGCTTCGTGCTCTCCAAGAGATCCACCACACTTCGACCGGCTGCGTCCAGCAAGTGTACAAAGGCACCAGCACTTACTAGTGCAACTGCAACGTCCTCGCTTCCTCGACCTATAGCCAGATGCAGTGCTGTGCTGCCATCTAAACTCTGTGCATGAATGTTTACGCCATGCTCGATCTAAAGCAATAGCAAGACATTTGGACAAAAAAAGAAAAGTTAAAACTACTGCCAGTATACAACAAAGCAGGCGGACAACTTACGAATGCGTTGATAAGCGACGCTGGTCCGTTCTGGTGCGAGCAAAACAAATGCAGTGGCGTGTAACCGAACCAGTTTGCTCGGTTCGGGTCAGCGCCATTTTCAAGTAGCAGCTGCAGCATTTTCTGACATCGTTCAGACGGCGACATGGCAGCTAAATGCAGTGCAGTGTTGCCCTTCAAGTCCCCCCGATTGATGTCAAATCCGCTGGGTTCTTCTTGCTCCACAAGTTCCCCAGTGTTCCCAACATCGTTACTCTCAACCTGCTTTGCCTGTCGAGCTTCATCTGACCGAGCGTTGTCTGTGGTACCATTGCTCTCTATGCTTTTGTCAGCAGTATTTGCCAGTTTTTCCATCTTGGCAGCATCGTTCTCATGAAGCAATACAAGAGTGACGGCTGTGTGTCCGTTTGCAGCAGCGTGGTGGAACGCGTTTTGACCTTGATCATCGACAATATCTTGCTCTGCTCCGTGACGAATGAGATACGCCACCACTGCAACATCTCCCCGTGCCGCTGCAATATGCAGTGGTGTTCGCCCACGTCGGTTAGGGATATTGGCGTTCGTCCTAAACGCACTGTTTAGAAGTACCTCAACAGTTTCAATATTCGACGCGTAGTGCAGCGCTGTGTTTCCTTCTTCGTCAGGCAAGTTGGAGGCCGCACTGTGCTGTAGCAACAGTTCCACCACCGCGCTATGACCCTTTCGACTGGCAATATGAAGCGGGGTCTGCTGGTGGCCAAATTCCGCTGTTATATCCTTGTCTCCATCCTTCAATTGGGAGATCAAATTTACATCAGCTGCATCCTGCTCAATCAGGATTTCGCAGTGCTGCACATTTCCACTCGCACTAGCCAGAAATATTAACGGAACTTTGTCTGTGAGGAGGAAGAATGGCGCACTTTCATCAACAAGCAGACGGCGAATGATCGCGTTGTTTCCGGTTTTTAGCGCTGCAACGAGCGGAACGTCAGCCTCATCACTTCCAATGCAATCCAACGGTTCTCCCAAGCGCAATAATTCATTCACCGCTCGACCAAGCTGATACCGAATGGCTACAACCAGCGGCGTATCCGAACGCATCTTCAAAATCACACACAGCCGTTCGGTCGAGCACTGTCGTCCCATATCACTCTGCAACAACTCCTCGAAGTCAGCTTCATCCATGTGCTGAAGTTGCTTCAAGCACATACTCTGCAGTCCATGCACCGCCTCAGTGCATCTTGTCAGCACTGAACTACTAGCATCCGCTGTAGATAAACGTCCGTTTTGCGACGATGGCGGAGTCATTGAGTCCGACAATTCTCTTCGTCGAGCGGTCAACGGGTTCGTCGCCAGTACAGTGTCCATAAAAACCAGCACATCCAGCGTCTTCTTCTGCAGTCGTCGCTTCTGCTCCTCCTTCATGCCACATTCTCTTCCTTCCTCTTCTACTTTCTCCTCATCTTCCAGTACCAAAAAGTCCGTAATATGTCCAACACAAATATCCACCAGTGACGGCACCAAGTACACAAAAGCAGCCCTTAACAGTTGCTGCCAGAATGTCTCTCGATCGCGTTGCTTGGCTCCCAATTCTCCATCTGCACCCAACTCGTTCGTGTACAGAAACCTCAGCAGCGAGTAGAACACGCGGTAGGGCGTGTCCTGCACGTGGATCTTCAACGGGAAGCGCACCTGTCCTGGCACCTGACTACTTTTGGCACGCACCAACGCAGATTGGAACGCACCGCTGCGTAGCGATAGCACTAGTCGATGCGCAGGGATGAGGTGGTCTTCTGCTGCCGCGCTCTTGCTGTAGTCACCCCCACTGGACGTTGTCGAGTCATCGCCAGAGTCGGACGAGAAGAGAAACAGTACGTCACTCAGGTGATTGTTTGCGAACAGCTTCTTCACTTGCAGCAGGTCCGACACCAGCGTGTCGTCCTCCATTGCCAGTCAGATAGATAGATGCTTATCTAATTCTATGCCTTTGCTTCAAGTGAAAGAACACACGAATTGTGTACAATTTACGTGTGTGACAAAATCACAGTAAGTACGTATTGGTGTAAACGAACACAAAGTTCGGCTTCGAGAAGGTACTGTGCCAACCACTTTTTTCAATCCAAAGCAAAGCCGCAATTCCGCACTGAGGGAAGATATGGCGGAGCCCAACATGCAAATGCTGCGCCAGTCGCTGGAGGGGACGCTGTCTCCCTTCGCGGAGACGCGCAAGGGCGCCGAGGCGTACCTGAACACGCTGTCCGCGCAGCCTAACTACGTCCTACTGCTGCTACAGGTGCTCGAGAGCTCGACTGAGAAGCAGGAGGTGCGTCTGGCCGCTGCTCTGCTTTTCAAGAACTTCATCAAGCACAACTGGGACCCGGAAAAGCAGGGCTGCGTGCCTCAGAATGAGAAGAACCTGGTCAAGCAACACCTCGTGGAACTTATGTGCCGCATGCCCGAGACCCTGCAGAAGCAGCTGATCGAGGCCCTCACGACCATCGGAGAGTACGATTTCCCTGCCCAATGGACGGATCTGTTAGCTCAACTCGTGCAGAAGCTACAGACTGAACAAGACTGGCAGGTGCGCAACGGTGTGCTTATGACGGCGAACACTATCTTCAAGCGCTTCCGCAACGTATTCAAGTCTGATGACCTCTTCCGAGAGCTCAAGCACTGTCTGGGAGCCTTCCAGGAGCCACTTCTTGTATTTTACAAGGAAACAGGAGTGGCGTTGCGTGCTCCTGGTGTTGCTGTTGCTCAACAGGCGCAGATGATGGCGGGACTGCGATACATGAGTCGCATTTTCTACTCACTTAACTGGCAGGATCTGCCGGAATACTTTGAGGACCACATCTCAGAGTGGATGGCCGAGTTCTTGAGCTACTTCAGCTACGAGAACCCGGCGTTGGTGGAGGCTGATAACGAGGATGAACCAGGTCCGATTGACCGACTGCTGGTGGCTATTGTGGAGAACATCAACCTGTACGCGGAAAAGTATGACGAGGAGTTTAAACCCTTCCTGCAGAAGTTTACCGAAGTTATTTGGAACCTGTTGGCCAACCGCATCACACTCTTCCCCAAGCACGACGAGTTGGCGGCCAAGTGCATGAAGTTCCTGACGTCGGTGGCCTCACGTTCGTTCCACCGCGGGCTTTTCGAGTCTCCACAGGTGCTCACGGAACTATGTGGCATTGTAGTCACTAACCTGCAGCTGCGGTCGTCTGACGAAGAACTCTTTGAGGACAACCCGATGGATTACATTCGCCGTGACATTGAAGGATCTGATGGCGACAGTCGTCGAAGTGCTGCTCGTGACTTGGTGCGCGGTTTGCTTGGAAACTTTGACGAGACCGTGACTCAGATCTGCATGACTACGATTCAGACACATTTGCAGCAATACAAGGCGGATCCGGCGCGCAATTGGGCGATGAAGGACGTGTCGATCAACCTTGTGATTGCTATTTCTGCAATTAAGCAGTCTCGTCTGCGTGGTGTGTCTGAGGTGAACAATCGAGTGCCCCTCATGGATTTCTTTATGGCCGAGGTGCTTCCGGAGCTGTCCGCCCCCAATCAGGCCTCACTCATTTTGAAGGCTGACGCAATTAAATTTGTCTCCACTTTCCGCACACAAATGCCAGTAGAGGTCATGGTTCAGCTGTTCCCTCTTCTGATGAACTGCATGGACCCGTCGCAGTTTGTTGTGCACACGTATGCTGCTGCCTGCCTGGAGCGCCTCCTTACTGTTAAAGAACCGACCGGCACGCTCCGCTTCTCCAAGGAGCGCCTTGCGCCATACCTGGGCAAGCTGCTGGAGCACGTCTTCAACATCCTTGAACAGCCGAACTACCCGGAAAATGACTATCTAATGAAGGTGGTTATGCGAGTGATGAACGTGGCGAAGGAAGACATCTTGCCTCTGACGGACATGGCTGTCAGCAAGCTCACCAGTATCCTCAACCGTATTTGCGCTAACCCGAGCAATCCGTCCTTCAGTCACTACCTGTTTGAGTCGCTGTCGGTGTTGATTCTAAATGTGTGCAAGACAAACCCCGCTGCGACCGAGCGCTTTGAGGAGCTACTGTTCCCGCCGTTCCAAAAAGTGTTGACGAACGATGTGGATGCATTGTCGCCTTACGTCTACCAGGTACTGGCCCAGATGCTGGAGCTCCGACCAAGCGGCGTCTCCGATGCATACAAGAGCATGTTTCCCGTGCTGCTGAACCCTACGTTGTGGGAACGAGTTAGCAACGTGCCGGCTATTGTGAAGCTTATCGAGGCGTATATGCGCAAGGCCCCGAACGATGTTGCTCAGTCGGTGCAGGGTATCCTCGGTGTGTTCCAGAAGCTGATTTCGTCCCGTTCCACGGAGGCGAATGCTTTTTCTCTTCTTCGTGGACTGTTTGCGTTCATGCCGCGTGAAGCTTACGCAAGTTTCCTGAATGAAATTGTGAAAATTCTCATGATTCGACTGCAAACCCGCATGAGTGGACGCAACTCGATGGGTTACACGAAAGAGCTCATCTATACGGTTTCCGTGCTTATTGGTAAGCTGGGCCCAGACACGTTCCTGGCGTCTCTAGAAGCGCTGCAAAAAGGAATGTCTACCATGTTCATCAAGTCGGTGTGGTTGCCGTGCAATGCGCGTGGGCGTGGCCCCGCAGAGCAAAAAGCTTGTGTCATCGGTGTAACCCGAATGATGTGCGAGTCGGAACTTTGTGTCTCTGACTTGGATGTATGGACGGAAATGCTGGTAGCAGCGGTGAAGATTCTTGAAGAAGCTGGAGAAAGTGGCGCCGTAGTCAAGGACGAGGATGAATCGTTGTTGGAGCTGGAACAGACGGGCTACGAAGCTGGTTACGCAAAGCTGTTCTTTGCGTCAGTGGTCTCACTTGACCATTTGCAAGAATACCCCGCGCCGACTCGTTACCTCGCCGAGTCGATCGCAAAGTTGTCAGCCTCGAAACCTGGCGTGGTAAGTTACTCGCTTTATGAGCGCGGTTGGAGTGCTTCGACTAACTGTTATTGTTGTGTGTTTCTCTAGCACTTGGCCTATGCCCAGACAAAACTGCCCACACCCGAAGCACTGAAGTCACTGCAATCATATTTTGCGCAGAACAACGTGCCGTTCCAGTAGATGGGTAACATGAATCGACGGACATCTTCTGTCCGGCGTACAAATCTCAGAGTGTGGAGGAAGTGTTGTGCAGCATTCGGCAGCATTTCACCACGATAGTTCTATTTGTCTTGTGTTATTCTATCACGGAGAGTGTTTTTGCATTTGTATGCCCCCCCTCCCCCCACATAGCCACACTATTTGTCGTTTGAGGTTTGCTCGGTAGAAAGAAACGATATTCATTTCTTGCTCTATGAACTGTAGAGTCTACAGACGAAGGGCTTCAATGGACCCCGCCCTGTTCTGGAGGTGAGGAAGCTACACCTTTTACAGGGGCTTGTTCGGCATCGAGGCCTGTTTTTAATGGACTGACTTGACGTCGTTGCCCAGGCAGCAAGCAGGATTTCCGCCTTACTGAGGAGCGTTGTACATGTCGATGCTCTCATCAGACTGCGGGGTGGAGATCGTGCGGTTGAACGGAGTGAAGCCCATGTTCTTAGCCTGCATACGGGCATCGCAGCGCTCAGCGTGCAACCGCTCGAAGTAAGCCTGGTTCACGTCACCCGTGACGTACTTGCCGTTAAAACACGACGAGTCAAATTCCTCAAGCGACGAGTTCTCCTGCCGCACGGAGTCCTCCAAGTCCTTCAGCTCCTGGAAAATCATCCACTCACAGCCAATCTCCTTGGCCACCTGGGCCTCCGTCTTGTTGAAAGCAATTAGTTCCTCCGTCGTAGGCATATCAATGCCGTACACGTTGGGGTGGCGAATGGCAGGCGCCGCCGAGGCGAAATACACGGCCTTTGCGCCGTTCTCGCGCGCAATCTGCACAATCTGGCGCGAGGTGGTGCCGCGCACGATAGAGTCGTCCACGAGGAGCACGACCTTACCTTCGAACTCCGAACGGATTGCGTTCAATTTCATGCGCACCGTCTTCTTACGGGCGACTTGACCGGGCATGATGAAAGTTCGTGCAATGTAGCGGTTCTTGACGAAGCCCTCGCGGTACGGAAGGTTAAGGCGCTGCGAAGCCTCAAGAGCCGACGTGCGGCTTGTGTCAGGGATGGGGATCACCACGTCAATACCGTGGTCGGGGCGTTCACGCAAGATCTTCTCGGCGAGCTTGGAGCCCATGTTGCGACGCGCCTGGTAGACCGAAACACCGTCAATGAACGAGTCCGGACGGGCAAAGTACACGTGCTCGAAGATGCACGGAGACAGCTTGGCGTCGGGCACGCACTTGCGGGTGGTCATTTCCCCACTCTGCTTGATGACCATGGCCTCACCCGGGGCGAAATCACGCTCCGTCTTGAACTCGAGCGTGTCGATGGCGACACTCTCCGAAGCCACAACGTAGTCAGTGCCGTGCTGGTTCTTGCGGGTGCCGTACACAAGGGGGCGGATTCCGTGCGGGTCACGGAAAGCGACAATGCCGAAGCCGTTGATGAGCACGACGGCCGAGTAGCCACCGCGGCAGCGCTTAAAAACACCAGTGACAGCGTCCAGAACCATTTCAGTGTCAAGTGGCTGGTCCACACGCTTCAGCAGCTCGTCAGCCAGAATGTTGAGCAACAGCTCGGAGTCCGAGTCCGTGTTGACGTGGCGGAAGTTGGTGTTGGCCAGCTGGTCCACGAGCTCGTGCGAGTTGGTGAGGTTGCCGTTGTGCGCAAGTGAAACACCGTAGGGCGAGTTAGTGTAGAAGGGCTGCGCCTCCGAGCTGGAGCTGGAACCGGCCGTCGGGTAGCGGCAGTGGCCGATGCCCATGTTGCCCCGCAGGTTCAGCATGTGGTTCTGCTTGAACACGTCGCGCACGAGGCCGTTGTCCTTACGCAGGAACAGACGCTTCTTCTCGCACGTCATAATACCAGCAGCGTCTGCATCAATAAATGTAAAACGTGAGCGATTGAGTGTACCGACGGTATCAGATTCATTTTAGCACAGTTTGTGACGCACCTTGTCCGCGATGCTGCAGCACGGTGAGGCCATCGTAGAGGCCCTGGTTGCAGTGCTCGTACTTGTTGGCAAGCATCAACGCAATAATGCCGCACATGGTTGCAGAGGGGAAGGAAACAGAGAGAGGTGGTAGCCTGCTTGGCGCCGGGAGATTCCGCCAATGCGCCCCAAAGTGCACCAGACCGAGTGGCTGCCAGGAAAAACCTCTTGCGTTTTGTATGTCCGCGAAACGGCTCTGCGTGTTCGGTCAGCCAACAGTTATGAAGACAAATTGACCAATCCTGTAGCCAATGCTGCACATCCTGATCAGTGATTGGCAGAAACCAAACACGGAGCTAAATAGGAACTTGAAGTGGTGTCGACATTTCGTCCCGCTGGAGGAAGCTGCGCGCGGCGGCGCTCGTGCTGCGTCTGCTGGGCTCAAAACGCAACGTGGGGCCATCTACTACACAAAAGGCTGCTCTACCGAGCGATGTGTTTCCCTTTAAAACGAACCATGCAGACAACCAACAAGACGTCACTAGAAAAACACCAGTGCAAGTGGAACTACAGCACTGCTTGCGAGATCGTCAGCTGCGTCGAGACCCTCGAGACGCTTGCAACACTAAGGAATCGATCTCTTTGGAGGCAGTGGGGCCAACAGCACCTCCAAACAAATCACTAGGGCTTTCTGCTGGATCGTTTGGAATACCCTCAGTTGGTAGTAGAGCGATAGGGTTGTTTCCAGTTTTACGTCCCCGTGATCCTTGCACAGACGTCGTGCAACACGAACCTCAAAGTTATGTGGATCCTGCTGTTGGAGCAGCTTCGATGCGTAGTGCCCAGTTAATCAAGGAGACACGAGTCATAGCCGAGCTTTCACACAAAATACCTGGCCCCAGATTGAACACAGCGACAGAGAAACGTCATCGCCACGGGCGACCACCATCACGGCAACTGGAAAGTCGGGACAGGACGATTGACATTCTCACTCCTGACATAAAAATCGAAAGTACAAGGAGAAGAGGCCTTTGCAGACGATTGCTTCATTTCAAAAGCAGCGAAGGTCACACATGAACTACTATTATATTAGTTGTTATCCCTATTGTGGTGGTTCTGATGGTGGCGTAAGAGACTTGAGCAGAGATTTTGATCTAGTTGCAGCTGTCTTCTTCCTCGGCGCGATGACTGGTGCACTGATCGGTCGATCAGGAGATAAAATGGCCCTCATAGCAGTGACGTTCATGAGGCTACAACACCGACAATGTCACTGGTTAGAACCAATGTCCAAGCCATTTTCTGTAGTGATATGTTCTTACCTGAGAGGAGAAGCTTGAGGCGTCTTGAGAATCTTTTTCATGTTGATATCTGCTGCAGGTGTCGACCATTTCATATTTGGAACTCGAACAACCGGAGCTTTTTCACTTGCGTACGAATCGCCAGCCGATTGATGCTGCAACGTTTGTGCGGGAGTGAAAAGCTGCTGCAGTGGAGAGTATGCTGCGTCGTCTGAAGATTCTTCCACAATGGATTCCTGAACTAAAACTTGAGCGCTGAAAGGCACATTGGAACGATAGATGCGAGCGGATGACGGTCCTGGATTCACTTTCCGCAATTGAGAACCAGATCCATTCGACTCAGCCTCATCGTCTTGTGCGTCTTCATTGTACGGATGCGTAACCTCTTTGTGGCAAGACAAGCAACGTACGAGGCAATCTTCGTTCTCGGCATCCAACCCAAGCAATCGAGCTTCCAATCTACAGGTATCCCCAAATGTAAGTCGTAAGTGTTTCAAACCATATCTAAAGTTCCAAGGACGTACTCTTTTAGTAGCTTCAAGTCCGCCTTCCGTCGTAAACTTCGCTTGAGGTTCTCGATTGCAGCATTATAGTCAGGTTGCTGTTTCAGCTTCTCCAAGAAGAGCTCAGTTTGAGCATTTAACTGGGCTGGAACGTCTTGCGCCAATGCTTCAATTAGCATCCGCTGACTTATCAAAGCTCCCTCAAGCAGGGAATGTCTGGCGGTGGCTTCACTCTGAGCCGCAGTGAGCTGAAGCTGCACTGTAGTACGAAGAGAGACGACTTCACTCTCCAAGTCGCTCACCTTCTCAATAGCAGGGACAGATAATGATGCAATTCTTGAGTCGATGCTTACCAGACTTTGCTCGATATCGGCAACACGACGGCGAAGTGTTTCGTGCGCGGATCGGTCATTCTTGTCGCGCATATCGTGCGTGATCTGCTTCAGAGCTGCGAAAATCTCCCGAGATTTCTCCTCCAACAGCTCAATCCTTGACGAAACAGTGAAGACGTTCTTCTTGCGCTTGAGCAGGATGTTGGTCACGTCTTTCTTCTGCTTCTCCTTGATGTGGCCCTTGAGTTGGAACCATTTCTTGTGAGCCCGTTCCTTAAGCTCATGCTCCTCTTCAGGCGACAGCATCTGAGCACGTTTCAGCTTGTTGAGTGCGGTCATCGTCTTGGAGATTTCCTCAACTGCAGCTCTGGTCTCGTCGTCATCTTCTTCTTCTTCTTCTCCATCGTCGTCACTCGTAGCTTCAGATCCACCGGACGACGTGTCGCTGCCGCCTTCACTACTTTCTGCCTGCTCGATTATATCCACAGGGGAATCGACGCTACTTGGCACTGCGGTTTGAGGAATTAACGGCACTGCTGGTGCTGGTTGAGCTGGTTTCTGAGGTTGAGAAGGCTTTTGAATTGGTTGCTGCGTCACTTGAGTTGAAGGATTAGACTCGTGCTCGACAACTTGGGGAATAAGCGATGCTCGTCTAGAGTTTGACCCTCGCATTCTCAGGGACAACCTGTGAGCTGCATCATTGTCAACACTCTGTTCCGTTTTCTTCGTGAAGCTTGGTCTTTGGATTATTTTCGACGATCTTCGATGAGCAGAGCTACGGTGACGCAACAACGGATCGACTGCGGGCTCTGCAGCATCGGAAGATTGAGGAGATAATGGTGCTTTGTGCTGTGGCGCTGCTTTTGCACGAATAGGGACCCCGTCAGTCTTGATCGCTTTGTGGACTACTACAGTAGGTTCAGGCACTGTTATCGGCTGGTTGTTTGGAAGCGGAGGCGGAGTCTGCTTCACAGGAACAGTTTTGGCTGGCTCAGTTGTCGATAGGTCTGGTGAAGGATTTATTGCAGGGGTAAGAACGGGTAGAGCTGGTTGAGTTGGCTGGGATTCTGGTTGCGGCAGTGGTTCTGTGATCGGTCGCAAATGTTCGGCTTCTTCCTTTGTAGAATCAGTTGCAACAGAGTTAGTGCTCAAGTCACTCGATAGAAGCTGCTCGTGTGGCTCTACGGGTACTTCCGGCGCAGTTGCAGTCCGTGGCGATGTCTCGTCCGGTTCATTCGCATCTCTTGGAGATATCGCTGGGCTACTCTCATGAGAGGGATTTTCCAAGTGAGTGCTCTGGACAGGTTCCGATACTGAGGCTGCTTCAGACATCTTCGGCGTGTCAGTGGATACAGGAAGTTCAGCAGACCGAGGGTCCGGAATGGAGGCTGTTGAAGCCAATGGACTACTGATAGGGGTTGCCACTACCGGAGTAGGTTTTGCGGACCCCTTCAGCACGAACGGTTGGGTAGTTTGTTCTACTTGAACTGTGGGCAAAATACTTGAGACAGACGGCGTTGGTGCTGACCTTTTTTGCTTTGTTCCTGTAGCAATAGGCAGTGGATTCGATGGAATTACACGATCTTCCTCTGTCTGATCGATCGGCGGTAATGCAGGTAGCGGCAATATTTCAGGCTCCGTCTCCCTATCATTATCCACCGATTCTTGATTGGGATCAGTCTCGTCAAGGATGACATTTCCCTGTTCCATTGACGTTGGTGTCTTCTCAATCGTTGGTACTTCTGAAACTGGAACTTCCTCTTGTGTTTCTAGTTCAACTGGAAGAACTTGAACTTCTGGAACGTGGCCGCTACGCTCTGAACTCGCAGTTGACTCCTCTTTGATCAGCGCAGTTTCTGCATCTTCAATGGGCTCCAGTACTGGAGTTGGTTTAGCTTCTACCACTGGAGCAGGCAGAGGAATTGCAGGCGGTGGGGCCACTTCAACCACAGCAGCTGGAGGAGTAGCTGGTACATCTGGAAGCCCGTTGGCTTTCACCTTCTTGGCGCCGTGTTTCTTCTCTTTGGTCTTCTTCTTCGTGAAATTTTTTTCAATCTTTTCAGTTTCTACCACTGGGACTGGAGTGCTCGCACTTGTTGTGGCCAAACGGTCCAAGATTGCAGCGGCCATTCCGGTTACACGCACTGCCTTCTTGTCAGTCCCCAACTTTTTGCTGACGGTGGGTGCCAGTGGTTTAACGTCGTCAGTAGTAGGCATCGCCCATCGATGGGGTCCTTGAGCTTCATCGTCAACTGCAGCAGTGCCATCGATGTTGTGCGCAATGTTCCGAAGCTTGAGATCAAGTTCCGTCATGCCAAAACTCACTTCTGTCAGCCAGTTCTCCATTTTATCCACACGACCGCAAACAGCCCGTAAAATGGCTTCAAGTGCCATTGCTTGCTTGCCCAGATCCTTGAAGAGCCCCTGGAATACCTCACGAGAGGCGCTACCAGGGACATCTTGAGGCGCCTGAGTGACTGAGACCTTGCCCATGCTGCGAATTCAGGATCAAAAGACGCTACAATGAGTTTAGACACGAGAATATTGAGCGTCAGTTTCGATTTCTTTCCAAAAATCGATCCTATTAATCATGGTGTACAGACCTGGATATTGCAAGATAGGTACATATATAGTATCGCTTGCAATAATCATGGAGATCCTTGGTCGACGCGTCTGGTTGGCGCTGGTTGTGGCATTCTTCGTGGTATTTGGGACTCGGGAAGGGTTGGCAATTGCTGCTAATGGCAGGTTCCAGTTTACCGAAGCTGTGTTTTCTACCACTGAAGACTTCGGAGTCGCGTACATTACGGTCCAACGCAGTCTCGGGTTTAACGGCCGTGCTGCCGTCTACGTCTCGTCAATTCCTGGTGTGGGGAACGCTGTTGCAGGACGAGACTTCAAGCCAATCTTCAATGTTAGCCTCGTGTGGCAAGATGGGGAAGACGTGGAGAAAGAACTGTACGTTCCGATCTACAATGACGGAAAACCACAGGAGACCGCGAAAACGTTCACTTTGAAACTTCACGACGCTGTCGGAGCGGATATTAATCCGAATCGAAACCAGACGCAGATCGTGCTTGTCCCCCCATCAAATCGTACGTCTTCGGTACTGGTACTGTATGGATGTTGCTGACACTATTGACTTTTTCTATTATTTCGTTTTAGTCCTGCCCGGTAGTTTTAGCTTTGAAAAGGAAGCGATGAGTATTACGGAAGGCAATTCCTTGACAGTTCCGGTCCTTTGGGTGGCTGGCACGACCTCTACTGCAAGTGTCAAGTTTGAGGTTGTGTGCAAGAGTGCATGCTTTCCTGATGACTTTGTCCTGGTATCTCCAACTACAAAACTGCTGAAGTGGAAACGTGACGATTATCCAGTAAATTCTATCTCTAGGACACAAGATATTGTTTTGAAAGTGCTTGACGACAAATTGTACGAAAAAGCCGAAAGCTTCTCGTTACGTTTAATTGCACTGGAAGCTGAAGAAAGTGACCCCATTGGAACTGGGGTGATCGGGGACATTGGAGAGACAGTTATTACTATTGCTGGCCCGAACAATGTGCAATCCGGTACTCTACAATTCGAAGCTGACTGCTTTCCGGACTGTGCAAGTTCCAAATACTCAGTGATTTCAGGTGGAACTGCTGTTGTGTTAGTCCAGCGGCGTCGAGGTAGCGATGGAGATTGTTCCGTTACTGTTGCTACTCAGGGCGGTACTGCACTAGCAGGTGTGGACTACGAACCTTTGGAACAAAGTGTATCCTGGAAAGAGGGGGATACGAGTGATAAACAAATTCTTGTGCGTTCACTAAGGCGATCAGACCCAAGACTTCCAACTCGTCGTGTAGCGCTCGTATTGAAAGACTACAAAGGAGCACAGATGAATGGGGTTCACGCCAGTACAACGTACGTGGACATCTCCAGCCTAACTGACGTTTTTCTTGGCGACGTCAATTTCGCTGCTCGGGAGCCACTTGAATCCGTACTGAAACCTCCCGAATTGAGTTTGATAACTCTTGCCTCACGTAACACAAGTTCACGATTGCAACTCTGTCCTAGTGTTGCAACCACCCAGTCCGGTGTTTTATCCGTGGCAATTCAACGAAACTTTGCCGATTTCCTAGTACCCGTCCGCGTGGTCGTGACGACTGTCGCTGGCACAGCTACACCGAGTGTAGATTACGAACCTCTCAACACAGTCGTAAGTTGGGCCAACGATGATGCAGAGGTTAAACATGTGCTAGTTCGGATTTTGACGCCTCCGACATTCGATCCTCGACCGCGTTCCTTTTGGCTGCAGTTGTCAGATGTCACTGGGGCAATTGTTGGGGACTGCAATCTTCTCGAAGTGGTTCTAACTGGGGTAGCGTCAGGACCACATGTCTCCTCATTCGAGCTGGACATGGCTCTTGGAACACTTACGCTTCAGATGAGTGTTTCTGTCCAAGCTTCAACACTTGATGTATCCAAATTAGTGCTGCAATCTGAACGTGAGCTGAAGCATGGACCATTTTTCCAGTTTAGCTCCCAGCAAACTACCACAAGCAGCTTGAGTGGCACCACCATCGTGCTTAACATTGGGGCAGGAGATCTTAACGCACTTAAACGTGTCATTGGCCTCGCTCAAAGCACTTCAACCACTTTTTTAAGTGTGGGTGATGGCCTTTTCCAGTATATCCTCAACAACTGCCAAAGCAGTGGGATTTTGGCTTGTTCTCCAGCCAAAACAATTGCTACACCAAGTACTTCAGCTCTAGCTGCTAGTAAATTCACAGCTGATACGATCGCTCCGACACTTGTGGGGTTTAGTCTGGATTCACCACGTCGGCTATTGAAACTTCACTTCACGGAGGCTGTGAATTTTGCTAGTCTGAAGATCGAAGCACTTAGTTTATCGGAGACAGCAGGGGGAATTGACGTCTATCGGCTCTCGTCTTCCACTACGCATCTGTTTTCACCCCAGCCAGATCCTCTGAGTGGAGCTACACTGCGAGACTTGAATCGTCTTCCAGCTGACTACACCTTCCTCACTCTTCAGCTAGGTCGTGCTGACATCACATCTCTCGCTAGTTTTGGTACGGGAAAGATTGGAATCTCAAGAGCGAACACGTTCCTCGGAATGGAAAATACCTTTGTGGAGGACTTTGCAGGTAATTCTGTTCAGGCTGTGGGTTCTCCCGCTCTTCGTCAAGTGTCAGCGGCAGATTGCTCGGCGTGTCCAACTGGAACGTACCTTACAAGCTCGTGTTCGGATCTAAAAGACCGGAAGTGCGCCACTTGCAGTGTGTGTCCGGGCAATTCGTACACGCTAGAAGCCTGCAGATCTACACAAGACACGCTTTGCTTCCGTAAGTAGTCTATGTTGTGGTAGACTTTCACACTATACTAAACCTTTTTTTTTCGATTGTACAGCGTGCACTGAATGCCGTTCTGGCCAATTTGTGTCGGTAGCTTGCTCTCCAACGACAGATCGCGTGTGCGCACCTTGTACTCAATGCACTTTAGACGAGTACGAAGTTTCGACTTGTGCGGCTGGAGCAGATCGGATCTGCCGAACTTGCAACTCTTGCGCGTTAACAAATGCGCAGCAGTGGCTGTGCCAGCGTAGCCCAATGTGGAAGCGACTGCAAATGCGACTGCCGTTCAGCTGTCCGCAACCCGGCCAACAATTCAAGACACGCGAGGAGCAACTGCAGAAGGCGAAGTCCAACAAGTGTGGGTCGGGACGCTGTTCTTGCGTTGCTACAGGCACCGCTGGGAATGCCAATCCAAACGGCGACGGCTTTCCAACTGATTCGCGCTGCACAGGACCTGTGGCGTACAACATTCTCGTTTAGTTGCAGATTGAACAATGCGTCCGCTACTCTGTTCTATTAGTACTTGGTCTAGTTCGCAGCTCGAATCTCGTAGAATTCGTAGGATAGCTCTTGTGCGTCACTGACAGTCTCGAGAAGCTCTGCGCCGTCGGCCAGTTCGCCCACAGGTGTGATGGTGTATGAAAGATCCGTGCACGAAGCCAAAAGCGCATGCAGGTGGATGACACCGAAGCGGCTGTGGCTGTTAGCATTCATGAGGTAAGCCACAGCGTTGAGGTTGCTCAGCACGTGGTGGCGTACAACACGTAGGAATCCTTCGGCTGTGCTCGGCTCGCAGATAATGTCGCTAGCAATGATCACTTCAGCCTTCGGCACAGCCTCAATACTTTCGGTGGTGTCCCAATCCAGAAACGACACTTTCACTTCGGGCTTGGACGGGTCAAATTCGTGTGTAAACGGCTTGTTGAGCTGCACATTGTACTCGAGAGCCGTGCATGTATCGGCCTGGTAGTCCGTAAGTGTAGTATGTCTTGCAAAGCGTGCCGCTGTGATGCCTCCGAGTCCAAGACCGCTGCCCACTTCCAGCACACTCTTTTCCGCAAACAGGTCGCGGTGCTTATGAATCCAACGCGCCAGCACGAAAGCTGCACCCCACAGCAAATACCCTGTCTTTCTCTGCCCAGTCATACGCGTTGGAACTTGGCGAATTAACACGTTGAGAGTACTCTGGCTCCCGTCGGCATTTTTAGGAGTGTTGTCGCGGGGGTCGAAAGGAAGTGGCACTGCGCGTGGCCACAAGCGCTCCGCCTCTCCAACTTGACGTACACGATGAGGAAAAGTGATCGCCGATGGGCTACTCGTGCACGCCGTAACAACTTCTGCTGCTGCCTGTTTCAAACAAGCAAACCTTCCGTCAGAAGTTGGGAATCACTGCCTCAGTATTATCGAACGCTGACCTCCTGAATATCTTCGTTTTCATGCTCCATCAGACGCATCAGCAAAGGGTGGGCACCAATACGTGCTGAAATGGAAAAAAATAAATAATAAGTAAAAGCCGTTAGCGCAAGAAGCAACCATCGCATTGTTAAGATCTCACCGATAAAGGTAGCATTGTCCTCATCGACGACCGACTCGGCAAGCAGAAGTAAAATATCGTGCACAACCTTGATGTCTTCTTCATTTACATCTCCGTACATATTCCTGACAAACGCAGCGAGGTGCTCGGTTGCAATCGTCAAGAACCCAGCTATCCGCAACAATATACGTCAGCACGACGCCCAATCCGAATTCAGTCCAGCAAAGGCTCGTCGTACCAAGTCCAAGCACGCAGCGTCCGTAGGTGGTTCCAGCCAGAGCACGAATGTGCTCTCGAGCCGCCGCGGACGTGGCCAGCTCCTGCACCAACGGGCGAGTCGCTTCCACGTCCACGGGCAGCGGGGACGGCGGTGTCGAACACAGCAGCACCATAGCTGCTTCTCCTAACTTAAAACTCTTGCGCTCCAAAGAGAATTGTGTGGTGGATGGAGGTGACGAAGACGGCGCAAGGTCACGACTGGCGGTTACGCGCCACGTCAGTAGGAACTTCTGATTGGTTACTAGCGTTAAACATGTCGCGCGTCACGTAAAAACTGCAGTTTCGGTCGCATTAGCGTGCAGCTGCTGCCACAATCTGTAACTTCAAGAGACGTTCAAGTGGTTGTTGATCCGTCTTCAGCTCTTTGCAACGTACAACGGCAGCCCATAGCACACGGCGGCGTGGCCGTTCAGGTATTTGAGCTTGCAGACATCTCGAGAGCCTTGCAGCACCTGAGCCAGCGATGGATTCTCCTCGTTGTCCGATAAAAGCCACTGCTCCAGCACCTTGACACTCAGCTGGTCGATGTCTCGGTCGGTGACGTCCCAGAGCATTGCCAGTACCGCCGGGCTTCCAGCGCGCAAGTAAGCCAGCACAGCGCCACTTGGTCCAAAAATCCCCTCACGCTCAAGACGCCCACTGCTGCAGCCGAAGAGTAGTGCTGCGCTGCAATTGGACTGAAGGCTGAGCACCTTATCGCGGTGCAGGTACAATTCGCCAGAGCCGTGACCGCAATAAATATACAGATCTGCGGCCAATAAATAATTTCTGCGATAAGGATAGCAAACGATAGCAACGGTGAGATAGTTAGACAAAGAGCAGCACAACTACTAAAGGAAACGCTTACCTCAGCTCGTCAGGGTCTGGGACTTCCCCAACGATTCCTTCCCAACCATACGTTGTCGCCCCGTTGACCAAAATCGGCCCCAACTCAGTTTGCGTAGACTTGAGATCTCCAGCAGGGTTCAGCAGATATCTTACACGGTCTCGTCGGATTGATGAAGAACGCTTGGCGTTCTGTACAATCAAATCGAGGGAAGGCATGCGAGACACGCCATTGCAGAGGCTCATTACATCCAAGCCTTCCCATGGGAACTGCTGAAGCTGGTGATTCAAGATCAAGATCGTTGAGAACTCCGGGGAGACTCGGCACTCTGTGCTTGATCTTAACTTCTCGGCGAGAGCAGTGTCACGGGCTGCAAGGAGGCGTTCAACTAGTGCCTTCTTTAGTCCATCCGTGCGGAGTCCCTCAGTAACCAGGCGTTGCTTTATCTCGCCGACCTTCATTCCGGCGATATTCTTCGTGCTCAACTTGATCAGGTTTGAGTGAGTCACTTTGGATAAGGTGATTTCTACGTCGTTTTGTTTGGTCCTGAGCACCTGAAGCGCCTCCATGGCCAATGAATTGGAGATGGGTATCCCAATCTCAGCTCCAATGTGCTTCAGTCCATCGATCAATTCAACGTCTGTCAGGCAATCCTGGGCATCAGCAAGTGCGCACAGCAGGCTTTGGTTCCTTTTTAACAAGCTGATGCGGCCAGTGCTAGTCTTGGTAAGCAAACCCCAGCAGCGTTGGATAACTTGAGTTTCAAGTGTGCTAGACCCTCCAACGAGCAAGCATCGCCAAAACCCGAGCGTTTCCTACACACACATCGCATACAGGTTAGGATCCTTGTAAATGGGAAGTAAATAACTTCAATGCTCTCCTACCTGCATCGCAATAATTGTGTCACCGATGCGTTTATCAAGCGATTTGCGGGTATTCCACCATTCTTTCTTTTGCTCAGTGTTCCATGAGCTTGCTTCTTCAGCTGTATGCCCAGACAGAATGTCCCTAGTAAGATACGTCACATATTAGCTTATCAGCTTGGTATCGGTGCATTTGACTGCAGTGGTGTTACCTGGAACTTTGAATAATGGTATCCATCTCGTGAATATAGTTTGCCCAGGCCACTTGAGGCAAGCGGAATGAGATTGGAGAGGAGCCGTTTGTCTATCACATGACGCAAAGTAAACATCCAGCGCTGATATCACTATTGAGTACATACGTACCGGGAAACGCGATATGACAAGCTCAGACGATATGCCTATCATCAAAGAAACAATGGTCCAGTTGTCTGGCAGTTGCTGAACCTCTTCGGCAATATTCTCGGTCATTCGTGCCACGTGATGGGATGGAGCTACATGTAGCTCTTCACTTGTCCTTGAACCAGCAACTAACTGCTGAAGCTGCGCCACTAAAGCGTTCTGTGAAGATGTATCGCTCTCCGTTTCGACAGAACCCGGGTATTTTCCAGACGTATCATCGCTTCCAGCGTTTGCCATCAAAGTGCTGCTCGCCCAAGAAAGAAAAGTAGTCCTTTCATCCTTCTCCTTAGAATCAACTGCCTCAAGAGCATTTTCTTCAATTTCGCCAAAATACGCCACTCCTAGAGCTGTCCGCAGTTGCTGGCTTAGGTGTGGAATCCCTAGATGGTCTCCGAGCAATAGAGCTTCTTCCAGTGAAACAATCGTTCGATCCAAGCTCGTAAACGCTCGTGGTGAGCCCGAGCGCAACAATCGCATGTTAATACGCCCTAGTTCAAGCATACATTTCACTTGCTCCAACTGAACGCCACAGGACTTTAACTCCCGTTTGAGCTTCTTCATCGAACTGAGTAGTGTCTCCACTGCTGTGGGATCCGAAAAATCGATGATCTGGCTTTGTAGTCGAGCGAACTTGCGCCGGCAGCGAGCTTTCACCCTCGCCAACCTTTTGGAAGAATGGTTTAACTCAATCGCCTCAAGTGCTTTTGTATAGCGTGCCATTGCTTCTTGCTGCCTGCCTTCGGTGAGATATACATCTCCTTGCTGCACAATTTCGTTGCAATGTTGTTCAGTAAGAGCCACATCAGGTTGTGCGCAGGGGTGGAGCGTATCAGCTACACCGCTAGCGGCGTTATTGATTTCTCCTGTCGTCAGGTCCGCCTTTGAGCTCGATTTAAATAGAGAGATAGCCACCTTCGCCTTCTCCACGTGACTTGACTTTAGCTCCAGCTCGGCGTACTCGTAAAATGGACCCCGACGGAAAAATTGTAGACTGAGCCCTCCTACCAAGCGCATTGCCTCTGTCAAGTAGGCTGCAGACCTACAAAACAACAAAAGTGAGATAATTACATCAGCCTGTGTGCCAACATACAGCAGTAGAAAACTTACCTATGCGGTTGATCGGACAAGCTGTACAAAGATGCTATCCGACAGAGCAACACTTTCGAGGCCAAGAGTAGGTCCCATGAGGAGCATTCCAGAGCCATGAAGTACAGCAATTGCGCTGCTTTCCGTTGCTGCTTCGGTGCTGCTGAGATCTCCGGTGGTAGTACGAAAAATTGAGCTTCAGAAGGCGACGAGGAAGTGGTAAACTTTTTCGCCATTTTCCAACAAACCCGCAGCGCAGACTTAACTTCAGCGATAGCGCAATTGCTTCGACCTTCGTGAAAGTGAATGTCCGATAGTATCGTGTGGACAAACAACTCCCGCATCCCTATTGCTTTCGCCACTGTTACAGTTTGGTCCTTCCTTATGCCCTGCTTTATTTTATGGAGTACGGTGATCGCGTTGAATAAATGCTGGTATGCGTGTTCTCTGATACCATCGAAATGACATTTCTGTGCAGCAAGCAGCTCTCTATCAACATGATCGAACAGCTTCGCATCGGTGCTCATTGTTTTTGACGAGGTAACAACTTCTGCGTCGCGAACTGAAACATTCTCATCAGAGCCCATGTCAAGCAGTGCGAGCAGCGGAGGGGGCATGGCATCTTGAGAGCCTTCCGACATCTGGAGCGTCTTCAGCAATTTCCAGGCCAATATTTCCAGTGGCGAGCACGATGTGAGAGACAACGCATTGCATACAGATTTCAAACAGTGCACCACGTAGGTTTTATCGAACAGAAATCCGCAAGGGTCTTCTCCACTCCAGTACTCCAAGCACCGTTTGAAATCTTCAATCACGATTTCTTCGCTGGTCGAAACATTTCCAAAATCAACAGCATTACCTGATACTCCAGCATAACTGACCATAAGAGCAAGTTCCATCGTTATCACTCCCCGCCATCCATAAATTCCCCCGAGATCGACCCCAACCACATCGGAAAAACTCTGGAGATGCTCAGCAGCAACAGTTAGAGAGTGATGCACCAGTAGGAGCTCCTTAATTGTGCTGCTAAAGTTGCGTTTGGCGTAATAGGAGCAATGGATCTGCTTGTGCTTTGCCAGAGAATGAGAGACATCCAAAAGGATTTTGTCAAAGTCGCCATTTGTCTCCGCTTCCATCTTGATTTTCATCAATTCACCGGTCAAATACTCTTCAAGCACACCACACAAGTGTACGCGAGTCAACAAATTATCAGCTTCGTCTTCTGGACCAGCAAATTCCTTGCCTCGCAGGCTCACCACACTTTTACTAGATGCCAGTCCGAAAGCAGCGCGAAATTCTCTCCACAGTATTGTAACTTGGCCCTCGGGAGCTTGGCGAGCTTTAAAAACATGGGTGATGTTATCCAAGAAAGCTTTGAACCCGCTTATGATGGAAGGTTCCGAATCTTCACCCACACGTTGCAATTCTTCCAAGGTACACGACACGTATTTATCAACACTTGTTCGAGAGATTCTCTCATGGATATCCCCACAGTACATGAGAGAATACCCCGTAAAAATTCGACATTTTGTGACATCTCCTAACTCGCGAAAGCAATGCGCCAATAAGGAAGCAATAGCATCTACCTTCAGTTGTGCATGCGCCCTGTTCATGCAGTCTGCGCTGTAGTTGCTGCACATGATGTACTCCAGGTAGCTTTCCATAAGCTCAAATGACCCGAGCAGTGCTGAAATCGTATCTTGATAGTTCCCCGCTTTATAGCAACGAGTAGCACAACTGTAGCATTCTCGTGCAATTGAATTCAGATCACCGAGAACTCCCTGCAGGATCGATTCACTTATTTTTCCATCCATGGTTGCGTCATTGAGAAGTTCACGAACTGAAGTCACGTGACGAGAAATTATGTGCAGCGCAGGTTTCGTTTTCGTCGGCAGATCCACCAGACAGCATCGCACCGAAAGTATCACAGCCATCCGATGAAGTCGAGCTTCTTCAAGAAGCAGGGTTTCTACGGTCTCTGTACCCAAGTCTGCAGCCGCAACACGGAAATTTCTTATAGCCGCGCCAAATTCATCAAAACTGCGGTATTCATGTTAGATGGGATGAAACATAGCCACAATTAGGGATACTAAGTCACTTACCTGGTGATAACTTGGTGGTACAGCTGATATTTCGCAGAATGCTGAGCATTGATAGTGTAGTTAAATGCTTTCGTCGCGCTTCTTCTCAACGTACGAGTCATGAACGGCACAAACACAGGGAGGTATTCCGACCCTAGTGACACGAAGCTGAATGGAGCCAATGCTTCGAGTTTTTTCAGATAGACTCGTGCAACCTTTTCACACTGATCAGCCCATTTGGCCGAGGATTTTTCACAGAGGTCGCGAATCATTTTTCCAGTGCCAGCTTCCAGGTTCTTGGAAATAACTGAGCCGTCACAGCGATCCAATGACGAGGGACAGTTTTCTTGATTTTCAGAGCTAAGTGCACGGAAGAGACAACCTGCGATGGATAATAGCAGGCAGGCTTCAACCGGCTTCCCGGTGTTTCCAAAAAGTTGCGAATACTGAACAGCATGCTTCAAAATCATTGCACTCCTCAAGTGCATCCCTGATAACTCGCAAACCACAGAGAAGTGCTCGAGCCATTGGATGTATTCCAACTGAAGGGGGTCAGACTGTCAGGTACCACAAAGTACGTATAAGTCGCACAATTAGCTTTCACCTGCAAAATACACCAAGGAATAGCAATACGTACGCTGTAAATAAGTGCTGAATTAGGGAGCGACTCACTGAGAGTGTTCGCGGATCGATCATAAAACGTGATTAGCTCCTTGAGTCCTAGTTGTGATCTTTTGGTTGAACGCTCGTGCTGAACACCAACACGGTGCACCTAAAAAAGCAGAGCATGAGTTGTTAATCATCTATCCACCTGGCCCACAAAGCTGGAATTAAGCACTGTTTACCTGTTGTATGAAGTATGACGAGGTGTAGTTTGAGCATTTAAGCAGGAATGACAGCGCTGTGGAACGGAATCGGAGTGATGAGTCGGTCTTTTGTTTGTTGCCTTCTGCTGTTGAAGCGAATTTCCACAGTATCCTGAAAGTACGGTCGCTGAACGAAGAAGCTAGCTTTGCATCCTGGGTTTGTAAATGCGCGATCCACGGATAGAGTGTCGATTTCGCCACCTCCAACACCGCCTGCAATAGTCAACACCACATTTAGTCACGGAGTATGTCCGCATTAAAAGGCTTCTAGAATGCGTACCTCATAGTTCTTCACGACCAATAGCACCGAAACGCAAACACTCGTGTGACCCACCAACAACCTGGTAAACTGGGAAGTGTGGAAACTTGTCGGTTTTGGAAATAACGCCACAAGCTCGAGATGTTGCACCACTTTGCTCGTAAGAGCATCACTGTCTTCACATTGGTCATCCAGCAACTTCGACAACTGTGACTTCTCGTCGCTTGTTTCTTTGCACAATTTCGCGTGCGCATTCCACAGTCGAACGTGAACGCACGAAGCCACACAAGCCGCCGATTCCCGCATCTGCATTTGCAGAACAAACAAGCAATTAACAAAAATCTACTGAAATAAATTCGCTTTCCTTCACTCACCGTCGGCATCTCTGCATACTTCTTGGCTACTTGATAAAGTAGATTGTCCACCACAAAGTCTCCCAGTCTAACAGTATGTTCCAGTGCGCACACCACATACAGCGCCATGCATCCTAGATCCATCGCCGCTACCAGATCTGCTAGCTCTGTATAACATCAACAGTTAGTATTCTTGACAAACATAGAGAGGTGTTTGATGTACGGACCTTCCGCCTTGGCTGTAGCACCACCTACAGGCGCGTAAACCTTGACAAGACTCTGTGCCATCTTGGCTGCAAATATAGCGTCGCTTTTGCTGCTGCTGCTCACCCGCTGGCGCTTCACACCTCGCTCTTCAGTTAATGTCTGAGTCCAATCCGAGTGGCGTTGCTCAATCGCCGAGCTGAGCAAGTTTAGAGCATTAGAGGATGTAGATTTCGCGCTAATATTACGCACGAGAGATGTCGCTATAGGCTTGAAGAGAGTTAGCGCCCGCTGGGCAGCTCCACGCCGCTGGACAAGCGACAGAAGCTGCTCGCGCGCGCCAACATCCTCGATTTTTCCGCCCATTTTTGAATGAGGCGAACTTAGAGTAGTAAGTACGCATTGAGCGCGTCATCGTGTCACTTATTCGCATTAGTGATTTTGCCCATCAAGTGACGCATTTTAGTCCAAGCACGGGTATGAGCGGATGGAAGAGCGTCCTGGCCTCGGCTTCATCGATCACCAGGAAGCAGCGATGCCTGTCGGCTGCAGTCAGCTCTACGCGACACCTGTCCACGCAGCCTCAGCGTAAGTGCATCGCCTATCGCCTTGGTCGTGTCGAATACGAAACCGCATGGGACTGGCAGAAGCAACTCATTCAGCAGCGCGTGGTGGCCATGCGCGCCGGACAGACAGTCGAGAAGGATGTCGTGCTTATACTGGAGCACCCGAGTGTGTACACATTGGGCCGAGGTGGCACCATGGAGAACATCAAGTTCGATCCCGAGAAAGAGCACGTTAAGCTGGTGCGGGTGGACCGAGGTGGTGAAGTGACGTATCATGGCCCTGGGCAAGTGGTGGTGTACCCGATCTTGGATCTAACCCAGCACAAGAAGGACCTGCACTGGTATCTCCGTCAGGTAGAGGAAGTTGTGATCCGCACGCTGGCAAAGTTCGATATCAAGGGTGAGCGCGTGGATGGACTTACGGGCGTCTGGGTGGAGGAGAAGCCAGGATCGGGCGATGAAAAACACCGCAAAGGAGACTACGAGCGTGAAATGCGCAAGATTTGCGCTGTTGGAACGCATGCCAGTCGCTGGGTGACCATGCACGGATTCGCACTGAATGTCAAGACGGACCTGCGCGGATTTGATCGTATTATCCCGTGCGGCATTGACGATCGCGCCGTCACGAGTATTGAGCGCATTCGCCCAGATGCGACGATCAAGGATGTGCAGGACGCTGCTATTGAGGCCATCAGTGAGGTCTTCCACCTCGATATGGAAGACGTCGAAGCCAAGAGGCCGCTATAGATTGCATTTTACCAGTATTGGAGAGTTATTTCCCGTTGGCAAGGCGCAGTTGGTCGAGAGTGAAGGCAACGATACTATCTACCGTTGCGAGGCCTCCGTTACCTGCGTGCATGGACAATTAGAGTAAGGAGACTTGCGATAAATGTGAATAGAGAAACGCACAATAGTTATCCCTACCAACAACTCCGCAGGCCAGCTTCTTCTCGACGGGAGAGATCATCAGGTAGCCGAACTCATCCAGCACACGAAGTTGTTTAGCTGTGATCGGATGGTTCCACATGTCTGTATTCATTGCTGGCGCGTAAATGAACGGCTTGGTGGCGATCCACGCCCGAGCAACGCAGGTCTGTTCAAATAATGCACCATCGTTAGCAGCCTTCCCTTCACAAATTTTTACTCGACAACGCACGAGTAGATTATCCGCCAAGCCATTCGCAAGCTTCCCGAGTGTGTTTGCTGACATTGGTGCCAACAGCATCACGTCCGCCCAGTCCTTTAACTGGAATTGCACAACAGTGAGTTACTGCAACCTTCACCTCTCCTTCACTCGCGACGCACCTCAATGTGGCGCACGCTATCCCCAACGGCGTTCCACACCTCCCACTCGTCCTCATCGCGCACAACTGTAATTACGCGTTGACTGGCATCTGGTAGCTGCGTTGCGGTTTGGAACGCGGCCCATGCTTCCGCGTTGTAGCCCTTGGCGCGGTGCAGGAAGAAATCCGCCGACTTGGTCAGCACCACGCACACCTGCTCTCCTCAGAGCGACATCAGGGTTAAAAGTGCCAGCACTATGCAAACACTGCAATGCGCCCACCTCCGCCGTCTTCGACAGACGCACCGCGATCTCCGGCACCTTGACCGTCGCTACACTGCCGCTCGCGCACAGCAGCACCCTCGGCCGTCGTGACATATTTTTCATATCACGTTTGTATGTGGCACATTTGTGATTTGGTCCAAAAAGGTCCAAAGCAGACAGGCTGCTGTCTAACCCTACTTTTATCCTGCGACATTTCACGCTAGGGTAGGATAAGGAGATCTGTTTTCATACTACGGCGACCGATTTGAAGACTATGACACCCGAATGCAGAAAAGACTGCTATCTAACCCTAATTAGTAAACGATACTTCAGGGTAGGGTAGGATAAGGAGAACTGTTTCCGACAACCGATTAAAAGACTACGACACCCGATTGCAAATTGACAAGGAACATACAAACATCAAGTCAAACTTGAACCTCCATATTAGAATACCAGTAATTAAAGGATTTCCTTTTATACGAGGGTGATGGTCACTTGGCACAAGTAGTTATCGCCACGATTGCAAAATGGACAAGCTCGTACAGAGGCTGGAGCTGCGCGGGCAGCAACCAACGCCTCTGGCAGACCGGGTCAAGACCCAGCCGGCGCTGCTGGAGAATGTGACGATGCATGACTACCAGTTGACAGGCCTGCGGTGGCTGCTGCGCAAGCACGAGCAAGGGCTGAACCCCATTCTTGGGGACGAGATGGGACTGGGCAAGACGCTGCAGGTCATTGCGTTCGTCACAGCACTGGTGACAGCCGATCAAGGCCAGAAGAAAGATGAAGGAGGTCGGTTCTTGGTCGTCGCACCGCTTAGTGTACTGCCTAATTGGATGGAGCAGTTCGAACAGTTCGCGCCGAGCATCTCGACGGTCATGTACATCGGACCCGCGAAAGATCGGGAGGCTACGCAGAAATTCATTGAGTCCAGCCCGCCCGACCAGCCCTTAGTGGTGGTGACGTCTTATGAAATGCTGCTATTCGACCACGAGTTCTTCCACAAAACAATGTGGGAGGTGATGATTATGGATGAAGGACACCGACTGAAGAACCCGAAAGGACAGCTACACGGAATCGTGTCGACCAGACTTCGGTCTAAGCGTATGGCCATTTTGACTGGAACACCTATTCAGAACGACCTGCAAGAGCTCTTTGCGTTGCTCTCGATCCTCAATCCGAGTGTATTCAACGACCAGAAGCTGTTTGAGACTACCTTCCGAGACTACTTTTCCGCCAAGGCACAGAGACTCGATGAGGATCGACACGCGAAGTCGAAAAGACTGAGCAAAGCGGAGGAGCTGATGCGCCGACTACTGTCTCCGTTGTTGCTGCTACGTACCGTGCAAGATGTTCAAGGAGCCTTTACACTACCACCGTTGTCCGAAATGGTCGTGCATACACCAATGTCGGCGATGCAGCGTGCGTACTACAAGGAGGTAATTGCAAAGAACAGTGAAGTACTGAATGGTGCTGCGAAAGCTCAAGGAAGCAGGTACGTTGAGTGTTTGTCCTGGTGTTTATTCTTGATCTGACGCTGTGTTGCCTACCTGCAGGATCCCGTTGATAAATATTCTGCCGCAGTTGCGGAAGGCGTGCAACCACCCGTACTTGTTTCCCGGAGCTGAACCGGAGCCATTTGAGGAAGGAAGCCACTTGTATGAAAACAGTGGCAAGCTCTTCGTGTTACACCAAATTTTACCCCGCCTGAAACAAGGCGGCCATCGAGTGTTGCTTTTCAGCCAGTCTCCGCCGTTCTTAGACATCATTCAAGACTTTCTCACGCTCGAAAGCTTTGCATACGAGCGGATCGACGGATCTGTACGCGGAAAAGAGCGTTGGCAGTGCATTGAACGCTTCCGGAAGGACCCCGAAACGTTTGTCTTTTTAATCTCCACGCGAGCTGGAGGTTTGGGGTTAAATTTGCAGAGCGCTGATACTGTAATTTTTGCTGACTCGGACTACAACCCACAAACAGACCTTCAGGCGATAGCACGAGCATACCGACTGGGGCAAACCAAGCCTATCCACGTGATAAAATTCCTGTGTGCAAACACAGTTGAAGAAAGCATCTATCGGCGTACTTTGAAAAAGATGCGAATGGCTGATCGAATCCGCAACTTAGCACGCCGGACTGATGACGGCGATGATGAAAATGATGAAGATAGCAGTAAGACCTTACTGGATATGATCCAGTTTGGACTTCATCGACTCATGCAAGAGGCTGCCGGAGAGGAGGAAAATGCGCTCATGAAGCCTCTGGAGGAGGAATACATTCAACATATTCTGGCCCGAAAAACAGTCAAGCAAGTGAAGGAGATTTCTAATACCGACGAGGAAGTGCCGATTCTGAAGAATGACAAGCTGCTTGAATCGGGTGGAGATTTCCAGGAGGAAAACATGTACTACTTTGAGGGAGAGGACTACACAAAAACTGTGAGTACCAAGGAGCAAGATGCGGAGTTACTCCAGAAGCTCTGTAAAGACGCAGCAACAAGCACAAAGCGCCAGACAAAGGTAGCTCGCAAGAAATACGAACAAGACGATGAAGAAGACGATGACGATGAGGAGCAAATGATTCTGAATGAAGCAGAGCAAGCTCGAAAGCGAGAAGAACGTCGCCAAAAAGCGTTGGAAAAGAAGCTCGCACAGTGGAAAGCCAACAATTACATATCTGCAGTTATCACCGGTGTGTATCCTGGAGATACATCTGCACGGTCATCGCCGCGTCCTTCCAACGCACGAGATATCTCGATGAATTCAGGTCGACTATTGTACAAGTCGGGTGATGCCAGCCATCCACCTCTCAATTTTCTGCGCTTGAGGCCATATATTATTGTTCACTGTGTCGATAACAGTGGTGTTTGGTGCCCTCGCGGATTTTTCCGAAGCCTGTCAGCACTCTCGCCTACGATCCAAAAGCAGTATGAAGCAGCTGGGCGCAATGGTGATCTCAAACTTGGTAGTGCACACTTGATTCGTCTACCACCGCAAGCTGCAACATCTATCGATAGATATGTGTGCCTGCTGGTTGTGCAAGGCTTTGTCGGAAAAAAGAAACAACGTGGCGGAAATGGTGGCACTGTGCAAATTGTTCGTAAGGGGAAATCTTCGACCTTCCGCCTCAATGCGTTGGAGACTGCCTTGCAGACCCTGGCGTATCGTGCTATGGAGCTAGGGGCTACTGTTCATCTTCCACGTATCGGCTACGGCTCCCCCAATTTCAACTGGTATGCTGTTGAACGTCTATTAGCACGCAATCTCCGTGACGTGGGGGTAGAAGCAACTATTTACTATTACCCACGAAGAACGTAACCTCAAAAATCACTGAAGAGCACAAAAAAGTAGAACTGTTGGGTGTCACTCACTGGTAGTGAGTCTTGAAGTCAGGAAAGTTGTCAGCCGCATCAGCTTGAGACGTTATCCCGATTGCGCTGAGGTAAGCAAGAAGCAGACGTTGTTTGCTCTCTAGCGACTCGATCTCCTTTTTGGAACTACTGATTCGTTGAAATAGCCGCTCGATGTCGTCATGTAGCTGCTGCAGCTGCATGGACGTGTGCTTGTTGGTGCCGTCAACCGTAGCCACGGTGTACTCCACCAAATGTTCCTCCCACTGCGTCATCAGTGACTTTGTTTCCTCGTTCAGGTTCGCGATTTGATTCATAGTTTCGCGAAGAACGATACGATTCTTGAATTCGCACAGGTCATTCTTGCAGAGTTCTGTGTGAGCTTCAGCGTCGTGCCAGTTTCTGCAAAGCTGGTCGCGGCAGGGAACACCTTCGCTGCATTGTCTTGCACGAATTTTATCGCAGCCTCTAGTACATGTTTTTCCAGGGGGTGGTTTGCACAACATCGCATCCACCAGACGAATCGACTTACGCAAGCACCCTTTGAAGTGACTAACTTGTGAAGCTGTTCTCATTCCAGCATCGCAGAGTCCTGGAACTGCAGATTCCTCTTCGCTCTCTACAAAATCGGCTTCCAGCATTTCCGATTCGAAGAAAGGTGCTTCTGGTTGTTGATATTCCGCCGAGATGCCAAGGTCTTGTGCATCATTAGCAAGACACGGAGCTGTTCCAGCTTTAGGAAGCTGCAAGGCGCCCTGGTCATTGTCGTTCCCCGATACCGCACAATCCACACCATTGTCGTCGAGAATCACTTGCACATCATGACCAATAACCCCTGGTGGTGATAACTCTTTCATTGGTCTTTCAGCACTTGGATCACTCGATCCGCCGTTTACAACAGACGAAATATTCTCCACATCGTCTCGTTCGTCCACCGTAACAGTCTTAGTCTTCGGGTCCGCGCACAGTTTCTGGGTATTTTCGATGGAGTTGCTCTCCACGTCCTCTTCGTCGCCGACAGGATACACGCCACTGTTGGCCAAAGCCACATCGATTTCGCGCTCTAGTGCAGCTATGTCGAATCTCCCCACTTTTATCTCCGCGTCATTAGCTGCACCAATTTCAACTTTACCCGATTGTTGAGCGGATTCAACTCTGGTGTCACCCTGCTCTCCATTTTTTGCCGTATCCTCCTCACGAGGCTCTTCCTCAGGGATCAAACAGTTTTTCTTTGTCACGTTGACAGCTTCTTCCAGCTCAGCCGACTTCATTTCCTGCTTTGCCTTTGATCGTGTCTGGTAGCCTTCACTTACACCTTTTGACGCACTTGACTCATTTGACGCGCTCCTGAGATTCCAGCGTAGTTTCCTCCCAGTCTCTGCCTTGCGGGGCTCCCCACGCTTAGCTGTTCGTTCAGAACGCCTAACTTGTGGCTTTTTCTGTTCAGCTCCAAAGCTATTCCTTGGTTGACGGCCCCTTGTACGTTGTCGAGGATTACACTTAGACGCTTTCACTTGCTTCACCAAACTTCGCGAGCTCAGTTGTTTCTTCTCTTTTTTCTCATTCTCCTTTCGTGGTACATCCTCACCTGCACGTTTGACTTCTTCTTGACGAAGGAGATCTTCATCGTCTTCCCACTGTGCAATCAACGATCGCTTCACTCTTTTCGTTTGATGTTGTCTAGAAGTCCTCGTCGACAACCTTTTCCTCGTTGTCCACTGCCTCGATGGGGTACCAACCGTACCAGCCATCTTGATCTCACTATCCGAAGACTTGTCCTCTCTCTCAGTCGTATCACTTGGCGGTGAGATCGCCCGCAGTTCATCGATTATTGATGCCGTATCCGTATCGACCGAAACACCAACGCGTTGCTCCCGGGTCTTCTGATTGTCGCCTCTACGAATGAGCAGTTCGTTCGTCATTACGGAGTGCAATGCCGGCCCCGTAGCTCCGCTGTGGCACGCAAGGATGAGGCGATCCATCTGCGTCAAGAACCCGGGCGTCGTCTCCATATTACTGTCGATGAATCTTGCCAACCGACTGCAGCAGTTGGAGAACTGCTCGAAGGCATCGACGGACGGCTCGACCGAAGACAACGTCAACTGCGCTAGTTCGTCCTCAAAGGTGACCCACACCTTATCCACAGCTTCAATCATCGTTCGACGCACCATGTGTATGAGCGCCAGTCGCAGTCGATCCACAACGGGCGGCGTCTCCTTTGGCGCTGGCACATGATGTTGCGGCATTGCCCCAGGACGAGCAACCATTGCTGTTGCGCTTTGGTCCAAGCGACTCGGATTTCAAAATCTTGCGCCATACACGGGATACCCCAGACCAGTATGGGATTGGTGGGTTATAAGTGGAATTGTTACCTTGTGATTCATTACGAAAAACTTAAGTAGGCGGCAAATTACGTGTACTCCACAAGGCAGCATGTAAATGTCGATGTATTTATAAGAGATGGCTGTGCATTCGCCTCGTTGTGGCCTGCTCCAGCTGTGGCATGCAGCGCGTTCTGTCACCCAGACGACCACGAACTTCTATTCTCATAATTGTGCATTTGTTGCTCCATGTATATTGCGGCGTTTCAAGATCAATAAAATCCATTAAAAAATCACAAAAAGCTAGTGTCTTTTACCGCAAATCGGCGAAAACACCGGCTTTTTCCTCCTTGAGACTGAAGAAAACCCAATGGCGAGCGAATCGCAGACACCCACCGCTAACGCCGGCCTGTTCGCCGGGAAGGACGATCCGGCGCCGCCCTCACCCTCGCCGACATCCGCAGCGTCTGAGCCGCCGAGCAAGAAACGCCGCGGCTCCGGACGCAAGCGCGACCCCGTGTGGGAACTCACCACCGTCTGCGCGGACAAGCGCGTGCTGTGCAACCGCTGCGGGACGCTCATTCACCGCTACGGCGTGGCCAAGGTGGAGCGGGTGCGCGCTCATTTCGAGCGAAAATGTCCAGGCGCTTACACGCAGCCGGCGTCGTCCCCTCTCGAGGAGACCGATGGGGTGGAGACAGGAGAGACGCAGAGTCCGACACTGGAGAACAAGCAGCTCAAGGCCCCGAGCAGCAACTACGGGAGCAAGAGCGGCACCTTTAAGCGCAGATTCGCCTACTGGTTGTACACCACGGGACAACCTTTTGAGGACGCGGGAAACGAGCTGCTGCTGAACGCGCTGCGAGTGCTACGCAGTGACGCGACGTTGCCGACCACGCACGAGCTGGAGAATGAGCTGCTGGATCTCGAGTTCATCGCGTCCAAGAGCAAAGTGACCAAGGCTATGAGCGGTAAGAAATGCTGCTTGACCGTGGAGCATTGGGTGGATGCGGGCGGCTGTCGGGTTAGCACGTATGGGGCCTTCTGTGAGGGTGCGTCGTACTTCCTCGAATCGACAACTACTGTGAGTCAGGAGAATGGGGAGCTGATGGCGGACGAGGTGGAAGCTGTGCTGGCGAAAGAGAAGAAGGCGGAGCTGTACGGTATTGTGGCTCCAACGACGGCGGCTTTGCCCAAGTACGCTCTGGATAGGATCGAGAAAAAGCACCCAAGGTGCAGGTTCTTCCATGGCTGCGTGTGCAACGCGCTCTCGTTGTTGCTCAAAGACGTCGGCAGTATTTTGCCTTGGCTGGAAAAGGTGGAAACTTCTGTGGCTGATCTCATCGAGGTGTTTCACGGAAACCAGAAGCTCCAAACGCTCGTGTCGGCCAGTGAAAGCAATAAAACTGTGGAGTTCCCGGACTCCAGCTCGCTGTGCTCGTCGTTGGAGGATCTACTGAAGCACGAGAAGGTCCTGTACACCGTCGTCGCTCTTCGAAACTTTGCAGATACTAGCGCACTGGCAAAGCAGGAGAAGTTGAAGCGTGTACAGGATTTCGTACTGGGGGAAACATTTATGCAGGATCTGGTGAACTCCCTGGCCATCCTGCGTCCTCTGCAGCAACAGTTGAAGCATTTCCAGGAAGATCAACCCCCGCTGTCACAAGTGTTTCCGTGCTTCGTCGAGCTTCTGACAGCGTTCTCGTCGATGGAGTGGGTGACCAAGAAAGAGAAGGCGCTGATTACGTCCTGCGTCACAGAGCGGTTCAATGCTATCTACGGCGACTCTCATGGCGTTGCCTATACTCTTGACCCGCTGTATTTGGGTGAAGCCTTGGACGACGGGAAGAAGCAGGGCGTGGAAAACGCTATCGTTCGCTTTTGCGAGCTTGAAGGACACAATGTGGACATTTTGATGCAGCTTCAGACGTACAAGGCCACAGCGGTTGGCCTGAAAGAGATCGATCCAGCGTATTGGCAGCTGCTACAGTCCGGCGCTATGACGCCTCGTGACTTTTGGATGGAGCGCCGGGGCCAGTTCCCGTACTTGCACCAGTTGGCCGACGCAGTGTTTGGTTTACCAGCATCAAGTACTTCTGTGTCACCGTCATTTGGAGCCCAAAGCTTAACTGTCCATTCGCGCTTCAACCGCAAGTTAGCACCGGTTCAACTTCAGAAGCTCACTCATGTGTACTGCAACTCAAACTCGGGAAAGCAGACACTGCATGTGTAGCCGAAGAGATCAACATCACAGCGAGTGTCGTCGATGTTTCCGCTCATGTTTGAATGCTCGACTGCTGTTTTTTTTTTTATTTTTTTAAACAAAAAATCGAGAAGAATACAAACCTGCTTTCAACGTTTCAGCATTGCATTTCCGTTTGACACGGACACTATCGGATACTACACACATTAAGAAATCTTTCATGCAGACACGAGCACAGCTGACCCTCAGGCATAGTAAACTTACACGTACTACTAATACATTGCAGATGAAGCACTACTGTACCATGTCGCCAACTCGATTGGCTTCGTTTTCAGATCACTGCACTAGCGTCGCGGGTTTCTTCCTGTAATGGGTTTCAAACCTTTGAAACTCGCCATTTACGAGTGGAATGTTTAAAGCCATGAGGTCGGCGGCGAAAATTCGCTCTCTGTCCTTCTGAAGAAGAACAGCGTCTTCTTGCTGGGAAACCTTTCGCTCCAAAGTATTGATTCGATTCTCAAGAGCAGCGTCACCCCCATCACGAATTGCGGCTCTAGCCGCCTTTAGTTTCGCGCTTGCGGCCTCAAGCCTCCGTTCATGCAGTTGAACGTCGTACATGGCTTGACGAAGCCCTACAACGTTCTTGAACTCGCATTGAGAGTTTTGGCAACGAACGACGTGGGTATCGATCTCACGCCACACACAGCACATTCCATTGTGACACGGCATGGCGTTGCCACCTTGTACACGGTGCGTCTCACACATCCGCGCTCGAATTCCAGCGCAGCCCTGCGTGCAAACCTTTCCAGGCGGTGGACAGCAATTCTCCGCGTCGACAAGCTTGACAGCAGCCTTTAGACGTTGTTTGTAGGCAGCAGTTCGCTCCGATGGATTAGTACCAGAGCATGGCCACAGAATCTCGCCACTCCCGCTATTTTGCGAAGCCTTCAACTCCTCGTTTCCCTCCATTTCGGTCTCCGTTTCGGTCTCGGAATTATCTTCCTTCCCCTCGCAATTGAGAGATCCCGCACCATACAAATTGCGAGCCACTGAGTGCCGAACGCGTTTTGAATCTTGAGGTGTTGGCTGCTCTCTCTCTGTCAGTCGCTTACCGCCTCGCCCTACGGTTGGCGGGGCTGACGCGGTCAAGTCGACGTGTGGGGAGCAAGTCGGTCTCAATCCAACCGCATTTGCCTTTGCGACTGCAAGTGGGGTCATAGCGACAGTTCCGTCCTCATCCGCGTCAATCTTAATGGTGGGTCCTTTAGGTGCTGGAGTACTGGGGGCAACAGCAGTTTGGACGTTAGCGTCGGCGTAGAAGTTGCCGCTGTACTTCACCCACAACTCGCCCTCCACTTGCGACCTCAACGCGCGCTCCTCCAAGTTGCAGTAGCTCGCATCGATGATCTTCTCCATGTGCTGCATAAACCCTTCCGAGGTGTCCATGTGCGCTGCCATGTAGCTGGCCAGTTGTCGGCAGCACTGCTTATAGCCCACAGCTCCACGCTGTTCTCGATCGAATTCCGCCAGTAAGCGCGAACTCTCCGCTAAACTCGCGCGCAACATCCCCGTCACAGACGGCATGTCTGTGCCAGTTCCACGCGCTGCCGCCATGCTAGCAGCTCGGTTCCTGTCACTTTGTTACCTGTAAAATGCTTGCAGATTGCAATACAAAAAGACAATAAAAAGTCGATGTTGCACAATATTTTATTGTATGACAAGGAATCTGCAGCATGTATTGTTTCGGGTACTGGTACATGTATTTGCTGATATGAAACGGAGAAACAATAAAAGTGTGAAGAGTTTAGACAAGAAAAAAAAAACTGTGGGGTAAGCGAAAATAAATAGCCGATGGACTCTGGAAAAATGCATATCCGTGGCCGTCCACCTATTTGCGCTTCTTTTTGCTTGCATAATGCGTGACAAACTCTGGGAACATGTCGATTTTGTCGTGTCTCGATTCGATCCCGATCTCGTTCAGAGTTGCCCAGTACGTGTCCAGAGTGCTGTTGATTTCCGCCATCTCCGCTTCGTCACCGACGAGTTCGTCCTCCATTTTCTCAATTTCGCTTTCCAGTGTCGCAATTGCATCTGCGAAGGTGCCGGGCTCGCTGAGTTCGGTCGCATTCAAGTCATCTAAAGCTCCGTTCTTTTTCCGCAGCTTCTGACTCGCAGTGTTGATCTCCACTTGCTTGTTGTGGAGCTTGTGCATGGTTTCGCGCACCAGAATTCGGAGTTTGAACTCGCACTTCGTGTTCCTGCAACGATCGGTATGAGCTTCGACGTCGTGCCAAATACGGCACCTTTTGTCCTGGCAAGGAGCGGTACTCTTGCACATTGACCCGCGGATTCTGCTGCAATTTCGCGTGCAGATTTTACCAGGTGGGGGCCGACACAATTGCGCATCTACGAATTGGATCGCCTTGCGGAGACGCTCTTTGAAAAACTTGGTCTGTTCATGAGTACGTCGCTCCGGGTAGCACAGCTCACCGATTGCCTCTTGGAAAGTAAGTAGTCCTTGTTCGTCCTCCACCGCAGATGAACCAGGACTACTGCCATCGAGTCTCACCACTTCGTCCTTTTGCAGCGGCACCAGTCGCTTTTTGAGTCTCTTCCGTTCCCCCTTGTACTCTTCGTCCGACTCCGTCTCAGGTTCCTCATTTGCCTCTGCGGATCTCACATCCGATCGTCGTCGTCGAGACGTTTCCTTTGGCTCCGCCACCACCAATTCCTGTAGTGGCTTCTTGGTCGACAGCTTCTTCTTGCTGGTCCTGCTTCTTGGTCGTTTCGTAAGTAAAGAGCCTGCTACCTCTCGCGTCTCGAGCCCCGCACCGTCTGCTGCCGTACCACCGGTTGCTGAAGGACTCGTCATTGCAATCCTCTCCTGTTTGATGACAACCTCAGTAGTAGCTTTCTCACGGGGATTTACGAATCCCCCAGGCCCCCTACGGTCAATGCGCTCTGTAATAGTCTCTTTTGGCGCCACTTCTTCCTCCTCCCCCATCTCAGCCCTGAACCAAACCTCCTCGGTCGCCACAGAGCTAAGCACACGCTTAGAGGCACCACTGAAGCAGGCAAGGATGACCCGGTCCATCTGCTCCACAAAACCTGGGGATGTAGCCATGTTGTCTGCGATGTAAGTCACGAGTTTCCTGCAGCTGCCGTAAGACCGATCGAAGCTCGCGTCCGTTTGTTGCAGTGGCGTCTGCTGCGGATTCGTGCGCGCCCACTCGCCACACACAGCGTCCACTGCCTGGGTTACGCGCTTACGAAGCTTACGCTTAAGCCGCTCCACCTCGTCATTGGGCGTAGTACCAGCACTCAGCGTCACCATTGCCCAATTATCCTTGTCCTTCCCGCCGTTTTGACGCCAATGGTGAAGTGAAGAGACTTGACCCCGTACCCCCATTCATAGGATATTAGTAAATCCCACATTTCAAAGGGGGTATAAAAATCTATTGTAGGGTTACGAATATCTACCTATAGGCTTCAGTTCTCAGAATCCGCTTGAGCTCCGTGCTGACGTCATGCGGCGCGCCACAGTCGGGCCCGGGGCGAAAGGTACGACCCCATAGCCCCTTCCCCTTGCTTCCCTGTATACCCTTCACTTCATGGAGCATTTTTCCTGCGCAGACTCTTCATTATTCCCGAGTGCACGCGCTCCGTCGGGCAATAGTAGTCGCGGGCGGAATGGCGGTCTTTTTTCATCTTCATCGTCTTCTTCGGGTGAATCCGACGCCTCGGATGGTGAGAATGATGGTAATCAGAGAGTAGGTGCTGTTCCGCCACTACTGGGGGCTACAGTACGTCACCGCTCTGCCAATCTGCAGGCGAATGCGCTCTCGAGCGGAGACTCGAGACGTCGCACCATGTTCTCCACGTCTATGACGTCACTGGGCTCGTCCACTAGTGCGGGAGACAATGGAGGCCTTTCGACGGAGCGGAAGGGACTCTTTGAGAACGACGACGACGCTGGGGACTCGCTCGAGACGTTCCACGAACGGGTGAAGCTCCGTCAGAGCCGGAAACAGTCGGAATTGAAGGCACTGAAGGCACAGCTGGAGACAGCGCAGCAGCGTGCTGAAGAGCTAGAGACAAGACTTCATGACGCCAACAGGGAGAAGGAGGAGTATGCCATTCGCACGAAGGAGTGTCAACGGATCATTGAGAAGCGCAACAAGCAGCTCATGAAGGCGAGCGAGAAGATGGCGAGGCACTCGGAGCAGTACGAACTGCAGATGACCGAGCTCCAGACAAGATTAGCAGCCATGACAACGCAGTGTGATCAGCTCAGAGCTGATGCTGCGACAACAGAGGAGATCAACCGACGAGAGCGGGAGTTGAAGGAACAAGAACTGCAGCGTGAGGTTGATTCGCAAAGTAAAACGCACGAGAAGCTTCTGCAAGCAGCTGAAGCCAAGATTCGCGAACAGCAGACTGAAAACTCGACCCTTGCGAAGAAACTGCGTGAAGTGGAGCATCAACTAACGACTTCAACTCACCAAAAGCCAACTGCCGTGCAAGTGCAGGCTAGTGATGAGTATCAGAGCTTGCTGAAACGATCCGAGGATGCAGAGGCGATTAGTCGTGGATTGAATTTCCAACTGGAGAAAGAACAACAGGAGAAGAAGTACCTACGCAAGCAGTTGATGGCTCTCCAGGAGACTGTAGGCGCCAAGACGGCGGCGGCTACAGCAGCGTCAGTTGGATTTTTCCCCGACGTTATATTGCCCGAGTCGAGAGAGGGACCTGGTAACCCGAGGGACAGCGTTGTGACTGTAGGCGCTGAGGGGGAGCTAGATAGTTTTGACTTTACGGCTGGTAACGGAACTACTCCGTCTAGCCCAATTGCTGTCGCCGCTGCAACTGCCCCTTCTGGAGTAAATTCTCCGACAAGTGGTGCCTCAAGTCCAAGTCGCAGTCGCAGCCGCTCGCGAGGGTTTTCTGCCTCGAGTGTTACAGATGAAGCTGTAAAGCCCTCGTTGAGGGATGGAAATCGTCGTGCTGCCTCGGCCCAGACGATTAAAGCCACGATGGAGTCTTTGGAAAAGCCTGTAGAAGACAAGCCTACTGGGACCAACGGTAAGGCTGTCGGTACATCGGTAACATTCTTTGAGAAGCTTTCCTCCAGATTCAAAAGGGCATCATCGCCTCGGAACGGTGTGAACGTCAAAATTGAAGAAGACGGGGCCGATGCAGCAACAGGAGAAATTGGATTTGCGTCTCCTCTTCCTTTGCGCCAAGGAGGTGCGCACAGCAAGGTGCTGAAGGAGCGTCCTCGGATGTATGTGGCAAAGCCTCCATCCCACCACGAAGATGAGTCCAGCGATAGCATCTTTGGCAGTGAATCGTCTTCAAGTGACTCATCGGACGACGACATTCCTCCACCGCCACCTCCGCCCCCAATATCTGTGCACGAACCACCTGTAGCGTTTGCAGCTGCTTCTCCAGCCCCCATGGATATTTCTTCGCAGTTAATTCCTTCGGATGCAAGTGGCGACGCAGACTCGAGTAGCTTAAGTGAGTCGGACGAGGAGGTAACTGCGCGACACGGATGGGATGAAGCGTCTGACAAGCCAACACGGTTGCCGACTCGATTCGCAGATTCGTTGGAAATGCGGGATAAACGCGTAGGTGGGGCTTCACGTGGGATTTCGTCATCCTCTTCATCTTCTTCGGATGGTGACTCGGACGAGCCGGATCTAGACAAGAGTCAACCTCTCAACGTGGATGCAACGAAGGTTGATAGCGTGTCGGAATCTTCCTCTGATTCCTCTTCTTCCGATGAAGATCATACCACAGCCAAGATCAAGACCGCAGTCCACAGAAGAGTTCGCAAGACCAGCCTCCCAAGTCAAGACCCCAACGAGAAGCGTTCCTCACGCTCACCTACGTCATCGAAGAGTCGAGAAAAGCGTCGAAGCCTAAGTGGAGGGGATAACTTGCACAGTACGAGCAAAAGCCGCATGAACGAGTACATGGAGGCTCGAGCGAGAAAGCGCAACGAAAAAATGAAGCGCTCGCAAGAAAAGGAGAATGAAGAGTCAAAAAAGAAGGAGGAATACGAAAAGGAGTGGGAAAAGATGGCACAAGAGGAGCGCGAGCGGAAGCGAAAGCAACAGCAAGCGCGACGTACTGGGAGGCGACGACCGGCAAGTATGAAAGCTGTGCGTGTTTCCCAAATGCGACAGCAAATGAATAGCAAGCAACAACAAAAAGAGCAGAAGGAGCCGCAAGCTTTTCCTCCACCTCATCCAACTGACCCTCCACGACCTCATGGAGATGACTCAGTAGATGCTGATGGCCAACTTCGTCGTCAGTCAAGGCGTAAAAGCGAAAGCAAAACGTCAGAAAGTGAAGCAGAGGAAGAGCACGCGCCGGTGTTTCGAGCGCCGTCTGCTAATGCTCCGCCTCTTCCTCCTGAGCCTACGATGGCAGACAACGAGCTTTATCTTCGTCAGCAGGCGCGTTTGCGTGAGCGTCATGAACTGCAGATGAAGAAAAAGATCGAGGCTGATGAAGCGGATGCTGTTCGGGGGGATATTCATCGTCGAGTCGAGATGTGGGCGTTTGGCAAGGAGCTGTTGCACATGATCCTCACTCTGGACCAAATCTCGTCGAACGATGCGCTTAAGAAGTGCCAACTGATGGTGGTGCAGTCTCCAGATGATGATACTGTTCGCAAGGCCTACCGGTGCGTGAACCTGACATTTGTGGGCTTAATTGCTTGTAGTGCGACTTACACCACTTTGTTCTTGCTGTATTTCTTACAGAAACATCATTCGAGTTGTTCACCCAGATAAATTACGAGGAGCTACGATCCCTGAACAGCTGGAGGCTAAGGAGCTTTTTACTGTGTTGAACCAAGCCTTTGAAAAGTTCAAGAACCAGGCCAGCTGAGATTTTTGCAGGAAACACGGCCACTACAAATACAAAAGAGTTCAAGTGTGATGAAATGGTCGACACTCAGCGAGTCACTGCTCTCTATCTAAGCTGCTACCTTTTGGTGCTCAATGTTTGCTCTCGTGACGCTTATTAGTCGGTCGAGCTCACGTACCAGGTAGCTGTTGGCGTCGTAAGCCCCACTAGCCAGCAACAGCTTCCTCTCTCGAAGTAGTCGGCCAAGCTCTGTATCCGGCCCAGTGTAAGACTCTTCTGCTTCTCCTAATCCATCTTCTGGGCCGTCTTCGTCTGCTGACACTGCTGGATGTTCACGTTTGATTTCACCAGATCGAGAGTTTGAAAATTCTCGAGACATACGAGTCAATTGAGGGACGTTTTGACTTCTGGTTTCAACGTATGAGGATGATTCCCAGTCGCTTACATCGTCAGCCGCATGATCAGAGTGGGAACTAGATTCCTGGTGCCCGTACTGTTGACTTGTTGATCGTCTATGGACAAACGCTGTTTGGCGGCTGTGTGTGTGCCAGAGATTGCGGTGGCGTTGAGGTAACGTTGGTTCGTGAGACCGCTGCCTGGAGCGTATCACTTCATTGTCACCCATCAGTTTGAACCCTTTCAAGTCATCCAGTTGTTTTTTTATCGCTCGAAGCTCATCTCGATCACCGTCCAACACGTATTTTTCCTCTCGAGCAATGTACTTGACTCGAAGCTTCTCTAGTTCGTCAACCACCTGCGCTTCGTGTTTCTTCTTCTCCTGAGAAAGTAGACCAGCCATGTGCTCCAATTGCGATTTCATTTTCCCCACATTCGCCTCAGCTCTCTCGCAGTCCCTCTCCTTCGTCATTTTCTGCTTCTCTAACTCGGCCACGCTACCTTTTAAAGCAGCAATTTCTTCGCGAAGCTTGGACTCAGGCAGCTTCCGTTGTTGCTGCCGGTACTCGACAAAATCTGCTTCCACTTGCTTAGCTCTTTTCTCTGCGTCGCTAAGCTGAGTCTCCAATAAAGCAATACGTCGATCATACGCCTCGGTTTGCTTCTTTGCCAACGACTGTACATGATTTTGCTCGCTCTTTAGCCTCCGCTGTAGGTTCTCATTCTCATCACGCTTCGCCTCCTGTTCGCGCTGTAAAGCTGCTTCAGCAACTGCCAGTCGGCGTTCTCTTGTATCCAGATCGGCTAAAGACTTTCGAAGCGTTTGCTCAAGGCGCTGGTACTCTTCCTGTGCCGATTTCAGCAAGTTGCTTCTCTCCTCTTCACGACGAGCCCATTCCTCCTCCAGTTCGTCCATCCGAGCCTTCTCCATCTCCGCAAAGCGCCTCTTCCACTGCAACTGCTGAAGATGCTGTTCCTGCTTCCACACGCTCTTCTCTCGTTCCAAAGCATCTTGGATTTTTGCAGCCTCCTTTGCACGTTCCTTTGTGTGGTCTACTTTTTCTCTTTCAACACTTGGATGTGGATTGCCAATAGGAACCTCCACCTTCATAAGCTTTTCCATCTCGAGGAGGTCGCGGCTCGTTTCTTCAGGCTTTCGTACGTCCAATGAGCTGGTTGATCGTGTTTTGCTCGTATTGTCCTGAGCTGGAGGTGGAGGAAGAGAAAATCTGCAGCAACCAAGCAGGATAGTGATTAGTGGTGAAGTACCGTGATAGTTTCACGTGCATGACGTACACTTCCCCCAGTGCTGCTGCATGTTTATCGGTAAGTGCTCCCATATCCTCTAGATATGCCGATACCCGGACAGAGCCCACACGTCTCTGCGCTGCTGAATCCTTACTTGTATCTGTACTGACGAGTGGGATATTAATGGCGCAACTGCGATAGGAATGTGAATATGCCTCAGGCCCAGCTTGAGCGTCAGGTAGAGTCGAATCGGTATGAATTTCAAGCCAATGAGCTTCCACCTCGACCTGGGTCATGAACACCTCCTGACAGTTGTCTTCTGAACAGCAAAACTGTTCTTCGGAGAAATAGAGGTAATTCAGACTGAAGACGGCACTTCCCACCCTACAAAAAGGAAAAAAAAAAATAGTTAGAAGCAGTTGTGCTTGGGTTACCCGATAACACTATTACCTTTCTTCATCACTAGAGATTAAGTCGATGCTGATGAACTCTTGCATGTCTTGCTTGAGCTCATGTAGGTCCTTCAATATATCGAATATGCAGTAGAAATTGAGAGTCGCCATCTCACCCTTGATCTTCACAGTAAACCAGTCACTCGTAACTGCTCAAATTAAAATGTTAGGCAATCAGTATTCAGCTTTGACAGTTGCGATCTTTACCTGATGCAGATTTGAGGAAAGGGTTCTGGTAACGCAGTGAATACCCTCCAGCGAGCTCGATATCTCGGGCGGATTTTAACTTTACGCACAATCGATAGTGACGTTTTCCTCCATTTACGTCATTGAGTAATTCACGGTCAAGCTTTTGGCGAGCCTCCGGTCCACGAGTACAGGTCAGCACACATTGACCCACAGATTGCTTGGATTCATTCAGTAGTGGCAAAACGATAGTTTTTGGGTAGCCCTCTTCGTCTCGAATAAATTTCGTAGCTTCCGAAGAAGCTGCAATTAAGTGGTTGGAGGCTGATGAAAAACAGCGAATCCAAATCGGTTTGTCAATTGCAGATTGACTTGATAGGTACTCAAGTGCCGAAGAGGTTGCAAACGCATGCTGGTTGGTATAGGAACAAAACACCAGAACACCAGACGCCGTTTCGTCACCCACGACCAACTCGACAGATATGTTCTCCTCCCCAGTAAACGGGGCTATTGCTGATATTTTCAACCGCACATGATCCAGTTTGAATAAAAAAATTTGGTCTTCCGTCTTTTCCGTGACTGGCGCGGCCATGATCAGCTCGTTTGTGTCGGTAGGTTCTGGATCCAAAGACTCAGCCTCCATTACTTGCCCCTCGCCTTGAATTTCCTTTGCTTTCGAAATTTTAGACTCCATGAGTTCAACAGCAACGGAAACTGAGATAACGGAATCATCAAAGTCCGGAAACGAAAACGTGCCGTCGACAGCGGATGAATCCGGTAGATGTTGAGGATTTGACGCTGAAAAAAAACCCTTTGAGAGAAGTGGTCGTAGTGGAATTTCCACTCCAGCAAGCACGCGGTTTTCCGTGCACATGTACATCGTGATATTCCCCAAAATCTCGAGACAATGCGCTAACTCCTTCACACTGCTTTTCACGCGAAAACTATCTCGAATAGGTGAAAACTCGGCAGTACTTAGGTTATAGAACACATCAGTCTGGACCACAACATCAAACAGGGAGTAACTGAGCCAGAATCCGATGTTGTCAGTCTCCTGATGAATCTTTCCCATCGAGGTTTCAACCACTTGTAGTAGGTTAAAAGCTGACTCGATGAAGACTGACACCACGAATATGTCCTGGCCGCTGTCCCCAATCTGCAAGTACTCGCCACTCTCTCCGGATATCACAACTGGCACCGCATTTCCCTTGTTGTCTGTCATTGTCGAGTTTTCTGTTCGCACATTTGTCGATATCCCATTGTCAATCCGTGTCGCAGCTCGTTTAGTTGACTGAGCAGATAAAAGCTCCACGGGTGAAAAACTGCTAGCGATCAAAATCTCCCCGCCAAAAGGTGAATTCTGCAACTTTAGCCACCGTTCAGGAAGGTCTGGGGTCCTTCATGTAAAATTACACTTCATGTGAGAGCCGTAGTAAAATATAAGATAAAAAATGACGCTAGGAACGAACCTCAGGTCGAGAAAGAACCACCCAAAACTCACAATCGTTCCTTCCTTCTCTTGACGAGTGAGATTCTCCATCTGAGACCGAGAGCGGGTCTCCACTCCTGCGTCCCCAATACCATACACAAACGCCTTAACTTTCGGAGTATACGCCTTCAAACGCCGGAACTTTTCCATCGAGAAAGTCCACTGCAACTTGCCATCACCTCGAACCCATTTGACCTCTTCAATGAGGCCACTCCGTCGATACGGCTGTACTCTCCTTGGTGACCTTGTTTGATTCCTCCTTTTTCTAGTCGACCGAAGTGGTGAACCTCCTCCATCCGACTGCAGTTCCTGTTTCCACCTAGATCCTCGGGATTGTGCTGCCCGCTTGTCAATTGTCGCGAACACCCTCAACTCTCGGATCGTTCTTGAATCAACCACAGGAATCCGCAGCATCCGAACTTGCAACGCCGACACTGTATACGTCCACGGAGTATTGTCCATTAAATGGCGCCCACTGATAGTGTTAGCCTCCCGATACTCTTGATCGCGCTTGGATTTCTCCTTTGGCAATGGCGCGACGGCTCCAGACTCGCTCTCTTCATCAGCTAAGAGATCTGGGTCGAATCGCTGCTGCCCAGCCAGAGGAGCAGCATCCCGGGGCTCTTGTGAGCGTGCAGGGGAGGGCTCGGGTCGTCTGGGGGACTCCGCCTCATAGTCATCACTCCCGTAGGCGTCGGAACCCGCATCCGACATGGTATGCGTCGTTTCGAGATCCCAGGATATTTATGGGTCATTATAATTTTTAGTAAACATTTTCCGTAAACTTTGTTGTTTATGGAGCGGCCGCATCATCTTCTCCGTTTACGGTCTTGATGCACGCATGACCCGTGTGCTTGCTAAAGCAGTAACTTACCTCAACGTGAGTGTTTTGCGTTGGGTTCGTGTCCTTTAGAAACTGTCACTTTCCCTTTTACCAAGCAACTCCTACAGCTCTTTTTGAATTCGATGGCGTTTCCGCAAACTTTCCGCGCGTACCAGTACGAGAACTACGGCTCACTCGACAAGGAGCTCAAGATCCAGACGAACGTACCGCAGAAACCTCTCGGCGACCAGCAAGTTCGTATCAAGGTGCACAGTGCGTCGGCAAACCCGATCGACTATATGCTACTGGAGGTCGCGGGTGAAGCTTTCCTGGGCAAATCCCCGTCAGCGAGCCAACCTTTCGGTATCGGCTTCGACGCAGCTGGCGACGTTGTCGAGGTTGGCAAGGACGTCAAGCGCTTGAAGGTCGGCGACGCAGTGTACACCATGACGCCGTTCAGTGCTTTCGGAACACTTGGCGAGTACGTAGTCGTGGACGAGGAGCTCGTCGCGACCAAGCCCAGTAATCTCAGCTTCGACGAAGCAGCGTCTGTCCCTCTTGTCGCTTTGACGGCCTATCAGGGTATGTTCGACCATGCGAAGCTGCAGAAGGGAGAGACCGTTCTCATTCTTGGCGGTAGTAGCTCTGTCGGAATGTACGCCGTTCAGTTTGCGCATGCCATTGGTGCCCATGTGATCGCCACTGCGAGCGCGGAGAAGGCCGAGTTCGTCAAGTCTCTGGGGGCCAACCAGGTCATTGACTACCGAACGGAGAAGTGGCAGGACGTGGTGGAGCCGCATTCGGTGGATGCATTCTACAACTGTGGCATGGAGAACGCTGCGTGGAACGAAGGTGCTCAAATTGTGCTCAAGAAGAACACTGGTCGTTTCGTCACGATTCTGCCGATGACACAGCCGGTAAAGGAGTCCGAGTTTGGAGCGCAACTGGTCGGCAACGTTCATGTGCATCCGACTGCTGAGCAACTAGCCTCGATTGCCAAGTTCATTGAGTCCAAGGAGGTGAAACCAGTTATTGACACGGTGTATCCGTTCGAGAAGGCTCTGGACGCCTATGCCAAACTGAAAACCCGCCGTGCTTTGGGCAAGCTGGTCATCAAGGTGCAGCAGTAAGTGTACATCGCACGCGTTGAATCACAAACACGAATCTTGTGTTCAGATGAATGAATAGACGCACTTCGTGGGTTTTGGAGCAGGCTACATGTAGTACATCTGTTGTTTGTCCCAACAGATTCGCCTTTATACTAGTATCCTTTATACCGTTATGTTGGTCAACGAGCGTTCTCGTTCTACGTAGAGTACTGGAAAAGAATGTAGGTGAAATCAACACTCTCCTTGCGGACCTCACTTTTGCGTGAAAGATTTTGTATATGAATATCTGAACCACAACACCACTGGTGGTCTTAGTTGACAAAGGGCGGACTTTAAATGCAAATTTTGTGTGCTGCATACAATTACATTCAAATAAACTACCTATGACGAAATCTTGTCGACTACTGGTAAATGCAAGTTTGGTTATTCGAGTTCACTTCAAACAGGAAGCAATACCACAATATACCACAAAATCCAAAAAAATATATGGTAAATGCAAGTTACTACGTAGTATCTAGTCATGAAGTAGATTATGCACCATTCATGGAGAATTTCTCCATCAACACAGGCGATAACGTTGACGATTGCGTTAACATCGCTTTCTCTAAGCCGATTTCTCTCACAATTCATTTCACACAGTGAAGCTTAAGTGATGCAACTTCCGAAAACCTACCGCGCGTACCAGTACGAGAACTACGGGTCTCTTGAAAAGGAGCTCAAGCTTCACGATGGGCTACAGCACCCTGTACTGCGTCCTCAACAAGTTCGGATCAAAGTCCGCGCCGCTGCCGTGAACGCCATCGACTACAAGCTGATGCAAGAGTTGGGTGAAGCATTCACTGGGAAGACCCCAACTGCGAACGACCCCTTCAACATCGGCTTCGACGCTTCTGGCGAGGTGGTGGAGATTGGAAGCGAAGTAAAAAGCCTGAAAGTGGGCGATGCCATTTACACTATGACGCCATTCAGTGCATTTGGTACCATCGCGGAGTACCTGGCCCTGGATCAAGAGTTTGTGGCGATAAAGCCTAACAACCTGGGCTTCAAGGAGGCAGCTGCAGTACCTTCCGTTGCGCTCACGGCCCATGCAGGTATGACGAGTCAAGCGAAACTCCAAAAGGGCGAGACTGTCCTCATTCTTGGTGGCAGTAGCTGTGTCGGAATGTTTGCAGTGCAATTTGCTCGAGCTCTGGGAGTTCGTGTGGTGGCTACCACCAGCTCACGCAACCTCGACCTTGTCAAGTCACTCGGTGCAGACCAAGTCATTGATTACACGCAAGAGAAGTGGGTGGACGTACTGGAGCCGCACTCCGTTGACGCCGTGTATGACTGCGGTATGGAACCATCGGCTTGGAACGACGGAGCTCAGTTAGTGTTGAAGAAGCACACCGGCCGCTTTGTCACGATCCTTCCCATGACGAAGCCTCTAAAAGGCTCTGAATTCGGCGCGCAGCTAGTTGGCGAGGTCTACAATACTGATCCGTCCGCTGAAAAGCTTGACGTGATCACCAAGTACATTGAGAGTGGGAAGGTCAAGCCCATTATCGACACGGTCTACCCATTTGAAAAAGTTCTGGACGCCTTTGCCAAATTGAAGACGTACCATGCGCGAGGCAAGCTCGTTATTGAGGTGGACCCGTGACGTTTCAAAGGGTAAAAAGAAAATTCGTCGACAAAGCTGATCTCTAGTGTCGTTGTACACATGCATTCAATGCGTTGACATGATCTCTAAAACTCTTGACACTAGTGCAGTTTCAAACTACAGTCATGATTGAGGTTAGAAACTCGTTTATGAAGTTGAAAGGATGCTATCTTGCGTTGGGGTGTTGAGCGCAGCGCAACAGTAGTTTCACTTCGAAAGCGAGAACAATCAAAGGCTCTTCTTGTTTTCGCGAATGGGTATATGCAAAGCTCATTAAAAATCAATAAACGATTCCCACGCGAGTTACTTACCGGTACTCTCAAATTATCACTTCTGGCAAGACAGTATAGAGTTGGCGTATCCCAGAAACAAACAAAAAACTTCACCACAGCACTATTATCGAATCCGTTATACAGATACGATGATGTACCTGTGATAATTTTAACGTAGCTTTGCGTTTGTACATCATTCCAATTTTTGTGATTCCATCGCTCAGACCGGATTCGTTCGTTCGTTCGGAACGAAACATTTGAAAAAGCAGAACCATCGGTTTGAGAGAAGAGAGAGAGAACCACGGTAACATTGGATACACTAAAAACTTAACAACCATTTTCTCTCAGTACGAAGTAATGTATGTACAGTACACGCATGTTGGAAGATGTTTAGAGCCCATAGCTTGGACTAGTCACGCAAATCGTGCGATGACAGCAAAGCACATCGTTATCCGGCCGACGATCGTCTCCCTTGAGTGATCAGGGTAACCAGTTACTATGAAGTACTATCTAACATTCACGTCCTGCACAGCGTCGCTCGGACACCACACGTTGCTTCACAAGCCATCAATTTACCCTCTACCCCGCAAAGCATGGCGCAAGAATCCACTGGTGTTGCTTCCGTCCAGTTACGTGGAACACCGTTAGCAAATGAGACGAGTACTAGAAACTTCATTATCGTGCTTGCCGCCTACTGCGCACTCCGTGCAGTCCTCTCCACCAAACCTCCGACGTGAGAAAAGAAAAACATCACCTAATTCCATGAAGGTATCCGTGTTCCTAGAGGCAGCTCTAGTCGCACTTGCTGCACGTGCTGTCGCTGCATTGAACTCGGACCCGGACGTCGGTGAAGGCTACAACTTCCTCAAG